>WBNM01036342.1:0-19346 GCA_013399055.1 Ramphastos sulfuratus | reverse complement strand
CCATTCTATGATTCTATTTGAGAAAACATCTTAAGGAAGATATTGCTAATGTGGTTATTTCCCTGAATATTTCTATTTATTAATCTACAAAGAGAAAATAACACCAATATTCTAAAATATTAATGTACTGATAATTGTGCAATTTCAGTAGTGAATCTCAGCACATAAACATCCTTCAGATTTCTTTTCACATACCTATAAGAAGGTCTGTAATGTTTTGAATAATGAAGTGAACCAATAATGCAGAAATTTGTTAATCCATCTAATATATGCTTGCAATAGTGAGCCTGGAGCACCAAGCATAACCAGATATGAAAACAGAAAGCAATTTAATACTTCCTTCCTTATTGTATATGAATCAATCCTGACCTTCACCGAGATTTACGAGGTGTAACATAGTGCCTTTCCTGGAAATCTTTCTCTTAAGATTAGTTTTAAATACCAGCTCTGAGGTATGGTTGACTGGTTTTGTATTAGAATTATTATCAAGCAATCAGATCACTTACTTCTAGGGCTGTATTTATTATGACATAAAGAGATGGATACCAACCGACAGTATAAAACCTCCAAAGAGAAGACTCAGTAACCAAAATAACCTTTCTGAGATTAATATACTAATTCCATAAAGCCTGCTTACAACATCTCTTTTCATTATGCAAACAGCTGTCATCTAACATAAAACAAGGTGATTTAAGAAAGGAGTAGCTAAAATCACAATCTTAATAGCTTTGTCTACATGAATTGCCAATGCATTCATCTGCTATGTCAAGCTCCTCTATGCGTCTTTCTAAGCTGTCCTCAAGCCACCAACTCCTTTGTTACCACACTTCATAGGAGTCCTGTGTACAGTTCTGGAGCCCCCAGCACAGGAACGACATGGAACTGTTGGAGTGGGTCCAGAGGAGGCCACAAAGATGCTCAGAGGGCTGCAGCAGCTCTGCTATGAGGATAGACTGAGAGAGTTGGGGCTCTGCAGCCTGCAGAAGGCTTCCAGGAGACCTTAGAGTAGCCTTCCAGGATCTGAAGGGGTCTACAGGAAGGCTGGGGAGGGACTATTGTATAGTCTATTGTATAGTAACCTGTACTAGTGGGAGGTGTCCCTGCCTATGGCAGAGGGTTGGAACTAGATGATCCTTGAGGTCCCTTCCAACCTTACCAGTCTATGATTCTATTGACAAGGTCTTGCAATGCCAGGACAAGGGGCAATGGGTTTAAACTGGCAGAGGGGAGATTGAAACTGGATGTTAGGAGGAAGTTCTTTACAGTGAGGGTGGTGAGACACTGGCACAGGTTGCCCAGGGAGGCTGTGGCTGCTCCCTGCCTGGAGGTGTTCAAGGCCAGGTTGGACGAGGCCTTGAGTGACCTGTTCTAGTTGGAACTAGATGATCTTTGAGGTCCTTTCCAACCTCACCATTCTATGATTCTATATTCATCAGAAAAGTGTTTGCCACATATCTGCCATTTAAAGGAAGTGATCAAGTTTCTGTAGGAAATGCTGTTGTTTTCAATTAGACTTGGTTACTTGCTAATATTCTTTGTTAGCAGCTATAGGAATTTCATTATTCTGTGACATGGTCTAAGTAAGGAAGACAAGCTCAAGGTGTGGTAGTGGTCCTCAACCCAGCTGTATACAAGGAAGTAACAATGAAATGTGTAGAAAGAAGCTAAAGCTTTTTTTGCTGGGTGACCACTGCAACTGACAAGTAAACCAGAGACACCTCACAGAAGCACCTACATTAGTGGCTCAATTCAGATTCCAATTTTTTTTTCCCTAGCACAACCCCAGCACTGAAAAGTAGACTTCATGCAGGCAAACTGGCTTAGGTTCAAATCAAAGTAAGCCAAAAGGCTAGCTTAAGGAAGTCTAACTTACTCCAACCTCTAGTAAGTATTCAGCCTACAGGCTCATACTAGAGTTAGACCAAAGTAAATTTCCCAGTAAAATATCTAATGCAGGCCTGGGGTCCTGAGATGAACTCCTATGGCTATGCAATACTTGCTAATGTAGTCATAGCCTTAGTAGAGGATAAGGTGAAATCAATGCAACATAAAATATTTAATGACAAAGGCATTGCTACTTGGGTTAAAAGTAACCTCCAATGCAGTGCAGTATCTTCAGAATGTCTCCATGTCTATTCCTGAGCAAGCTTCTTTTCAAGCTGCAAGGATCAGTTTCACTATAAACTTCTGTGTGTGACAGGCTGACATTTAGTTTTGCATCTATCTTCACTCACACAATCAGACCTAATCATTTTGCCACTAATCTGTTACCTGTAAGGCAAGATCCAGAAGGAAAAGTGGTCATGAAAGCCTCTGCCTTAGGAGTGAAAAAAAATGAAGACTTTTTTAGGACAGAAGGAAAGATTATTTTTCTTTTCCTTCACCTGTGTCAAACTGGAGTCTGATAAAGCATGCAGAAGTGACTTGCTTTGTTTATAGACTTTTGGGTGGACATTGAGTCAGTTGGGGGTTTTTTGAGTCACTATCATAGAATCATAGAATGGTAAGGTTGGAAGGAGACCTCAAGGATCATCTACTTCCAACCCCCTGCCATAGGCAGGGACACCTCCCACTAGTACAGGTTACTCAAGGCCTCCTCCAACCTGGCCTTGAACACCTCCAGGGAGGGAGCAGCCACAACCTCCCTGGGCAACCTGTTCCATATTATTATTGAGTCACTATTATACAGTGAGAGGAACCATTACATGAAAACAACAAAAGAAGTATCTCTTCTGGGGTAAAGTGGCTTCCCTGTTTTGCAAGGTATTTCTGAAGTCATTGCCAAAGGCTAGTAATTTAGAAATTAAGGTCACCATGTGACAGCCTGAATTTTCTCTGGATTCATAGTGTATCAAGAGAGAGTACAATCTGGAGCTCTGAATATCAGCAAATAATTGGTTTCAGTACCATCTGTCTCTAACTGTTCTGTTGTGGTTTTAACTCTAAGCAAACTCACTCAGCACTTTCTAAAGGGAACCACAGAACCTGATCAAAGATAGCAAAGGCACCTGCCACTTCTGCTGAAGAATATTTGCTTTTAATTATCTTACTTTGTTTCCTAAATGTTTTGCTACTTCTCTCCAGAGATACCATCTCTGTATCTGGATTTCCAAAGAGTACCACCTCATGGCCTTACTGGAGCACAATATTCTTCTAAAAGAAACCCAAGCCCTGTTGCTAGGACTAATGAATGCTTTTCCTTTTACTGCTCTTATCCAATGAGGCATGCATAAAAACAGTTCTTAAACGCATTCTCTCAGTGTCTTACAATTTAGTATATTAGTTTAATTTGTTTCAGGACTGTAAAACTGATCTGGTATGTAACAATGTCATGAATACAGGTAGGAAAGTCCTGAACGACCAAATGTTGACTTAAGTTGGCAAACAACAGAATTTGTCTCCTTCCCTTTTCTTCCTGACATCACAGGAATCATAGAATCATAGAATGGTAAGGTTGGAAGGGACCTCAAGGATCATCTAGTTCCAACCCCCTGCCATAGGCAGGGACACCTCCCACTAGTACAGGTCACTCCCAAACCATCAAATCTTTTATTTTGGCCCCATGTTGGATGCACGTTAAAAGTAATACAGAAACACAAAATCCCTCCAAAACAATCAGACTGCCAGGAGGCTCCCAACCCAAACCTCCTCCCCTCTTCCCCCTCTTCCCCTCCCTTCAGCAATAACCAGATCAATCCCTGTACATCTCACGTGATAAATCTGGAGAGATCTGAGGTGAGCTGTCAAAAAAAGATGACAAGAAGGTTAGAGGCAGCAAAGGGTTAGGTCGGATTAGAGATGTGCAGATGCCAGCACAGACTGCCAGAGAGAAAGGAGCAGAACAACTGAGAACTGAGCAGTGTGTGAGCAGTGAGTGTCTTACCTATATTTTGACTGGTTGAGTTTCTCAGCAGGAGGAGTGACATAGGTTACTGTTGTTTTTTCTTTCTTCTCTCAGCTAAGGATTGCATTTCTCTCAGTAAAATATTCCAATTAGCCTCAAACCAACACACTCATAGAACACAGAGATGTATACACAAAGCATCTGTATCTAGAAAGTGGCACATACCTCATGAGGGTTATAATCTGGAGGTAGCTTCTCCAGCATCTCGTTGGCAAGACGCTGCACCACTGCTTCGCGGCTTTCCCCTCCTCCAGTGCTGCTGTCTTTGGGCTGGATGCTCACTATTGTACTTAGTGTCTCGTTAGCCAGGTTAGTCTGGTAAGTTATATCTGCATTAGGGTGAAGTCCAAATACCTTACAGTAAAAGGGGGAAAAAAGAATTGTAATTTTCAATCTAAAATTATACCAGTGAAAGAATGGATGCAAATGGATAGAGAAGGAATGAAACCCACAACAGATATGTGTAGGTCAGTGGAAGAACACCCATTTCACTGACTAAGGGTCAAGACCAAATTACATAAAACCATTAACACAGGATGCATATCTGACAGTGTTTTCATTCATGTGAGTGGAAGCTTTTTAACTGATTATCTCCACATAGTCTGCTTATCTTCACATAGTCTGCTTATCTTCACAGAGTAGGCTTTGGATCATACTGTGGCATACTTTCAGGGGTTAAAAACAGATTCCTCTCCACTGGTTCAGACTAGAACTTGTTGGGAAAATGTCATCTGTGAACACTGACCTCTCATCACTAGCTCCTTGCCTCTCCAGACCTATTGGTGTTGCACCAGCTCAAATAGATGCCACTAATGATCACACCAGGTACCATTTCTAAGACATTGTTTTACTCAGTCTCAGGCTGCAGTACAGTGAATGAAACACTGCCCATATTCCAAGGACCTAAAGATTCTATGACTGATGATACATTTAGGATATTTTATGGTTTAGCTATTTTTGGTTTAAGTCTCTCATGTCTTGTTTCCCCTTCTTCTGAAAGGGAATTATTTTATTTAAAATGCAGCTAGCACAGAATTACTGCAAAGCTGCCCTTTGTCTGAATGCTAATAGCTTTCTCAGAAACTTCCACTGAAGTAGCAGTGAGTCTATAATTGTCAAGCTGACAATTGCAACTCTTCTCCAGGAGGAATTGTACAGGGACTTATTTCACAAGCCCTCATTTAATTATAGCTATTAACTATTTCTTGCAAACTTTGAACCAGTGATCCAGCAATGAGGAAGGTTTGCACTCCTCATTTTTCAAGTTTTTGTATTTTACATTAGAATTGGTATATTGCAGGAAGACACTTGCAGCAACCCATCTTTACATAGCCTGAGGAGAGTACAAAAAGGGCCATATGTAATGTTACAGTGCTTGCAAATTTAGAACCTCAGAGACAAGGGACAGAAATGGCTGTGCCTGTGACAAAGCCAGGAAAGCTGCACTGATTTACACCAATTGTGGGTTCGATCCTTACAACAGCAGCACAAAGAACATAATACTGACCTAATACTGTGTGTAAGGGAAAGTGTGACCTGCAACTACCATGGAATTAGGTTCCAAGCAAGATCTAAGACATCTTACACATAGCAGTTTACTCACCCTGAATATTTAGAGCTGTAAAAAGGGAAAGAATCAATTCCCTTTATCATGACCTTCCTGCTTTTGCTGTCACAGGGTAAGGGTTGCTTTTACCCAGTTGATTTCATGCCCAAGTTAGAAACATAAAAAGTGCCTGCTTTTGTGACTGTAAATTCACAAATATTGCCAAAGACAGGGATGTTATGTGGGAGACTACTCTGGGTCCTATGTTTTTATGCAAGTGCCAGGTGAGAGAACAAAAGAAATGAGAACAGTAAAGCAATGGTAGACTAAAGTTCTGGGTGTCCTGTCAATTAACCAAGAGGCCAAATTTCTCATCTTTTTGGTCTGTGCATTTTGATTAAAAAGGAGATGTTGCACTCTGTCTTTGCAGGTTTTTTTTAACCTGATAAATCTTCCAAACCAATTGCTAAAGCTCTATACCCCTCTGAAAGTCATTTTCAAAGGGATTGCTGAGCTCAATAGCCCTTCTTCAGAAGTCAGTGTTGATTTGGATCAGAAGTTGAAATTTCATCAAAAGAGCAAAGATATTGCAATCAGACTTATTCAGTCTTCCCTTCTTAACCAAAAATGGAAAAGGGAGGAAACAAAGATACACTGTTTTGACTAGCACAGTATCTTTTATGGAATAAAGACTGGGAGCTTAAAAGTTTAAAGGTTTCCATAAGCAATTTTGACAGATTTTGGAATGACAGAAGAAAATCACAGCTTTCTTCCTAACCTGTGAAAATGTGAAGGAGAAAAAGATGTTTGAATTCCTGGATTGTTCACATAAAAGTCAGAGGTAAAATTCCTCTACGGCAAACCATACATAGGGATTTTTTTTTTTCACAGGCATCAAAATACTTTAAAAATACATTACAGTATCATAGAATCATAGAACTGTAAGGTTGGAAGGAGACCTCAAGGATCATCTAGTTCCAACCCCCTGCGAGAGGCAGGGACACCTCCCACTAGCACAGGTCACTCAAGGCCTCCTCCAACCTGGCCTTGAACACCTCCAGGGAGGGAGCAGCCACAACCTCCCTGGGCAACCTGTGCCAGTGTCTCACCACCCTCACTGCAAACAACTTCCTCCTGACATCTACTCTAAAGATGTATCTAGTATGGTGAGACAGATTCCCAAGTGTTTAGAAAAGTGGCATCTGAAATCTGATACAGTCAAGGTTCATACACTGCAAGGAATCACTTCAAGAGTTGGTCTCATCTGAATCCTGCTGCATTTACTGCAAGGCTGCATTTACCCTCCACCTGCTGCATTTACCCTCCACCTGCTGCATTTACCCTCCACCTGGCAAAGATGTGTTGCTGGCAGCACAAAGAGCCTTGCATTCTGCTTTTACCACCTTTAGACATTCTAAACTTTTCAAATGTACTTTACGACCTTGGAATGTTCTTTCCCTCTCAGACAGCACATCATGGGTAACAGAAAACTATTTTTTCCTGTTCTATCTTATTTAATTTTAATAGAACTTAGCTCCAAAGGCATTTATCAACCTAACAGCAATGAGACAAAAATCCAGAGCATTTCACTTCTGTTTCACTTTGGACTAATTTCATCACATATGCCTATACTGGAGAGAGGGAGAAGCTGCAGTCCTCCAATCAATGTGACCACTGCAGTATACCCACATTGAGTCATGTAAAAGTGGTTGTAACCAGAAACTACCTTGCACCCTATCCCATGAATTTATGGCAACATCCATACCCTCCTGATGTCTAAATGGAATAATCTCCTAATTAAAAACTGCACAATGAGACCATATACTTTTTATTTTCTATATTCTTAGCTTGCATGTCTGCTCAATCCCATACAAATGAAACACAAAACAGTTTCATTTTGGAGGGACCTCTGAAGGGCCATCTAATTCAAACCACTTGCTCAAGCAGGGTAAGCTAAAGCAGGCTATCCAGGACAGCATCCAGTTGAAATTTTAATATCTACAAAGGTCAAGACTCCACAACCTCTCTGGGCAACCTCTTTCAGTGCTTGACCATAGCTACTGTAAAACAGTAGTTCTTGTCAGCTGGACTGTCCTCTGGATTAATTTGTGTCTGTTGCCTCTTATCCTTTCACTAGGAACCATCAAAAGGGCTCTGGCTTCCTCTTTACACCCTCCCAACAGGTATTTGTACACATTGATAAGATCTCACCTGAGCCTCCTGTTCTTCAGGCTAAAGAGTTCAAGTTTTCTCAGCCTTTCTTCACATAAACATGTACCAGTCCCCTAATTGTAGTCATGACCTTGCTCTGGACTCAGCCCAGTAAATTCCTGTCTTCCTTGTACTGGGGAGCTCAGAACTGAACACAGTGCTTAGACATGGTCCCAAGGGTGCTCATTAGATCATGTCCCTCACTCTGATGGATCACTGCCCTCTTTCAAATGCAGCCTAGGATACTGTCAGCCTCTTTGTCACGAGGGTGAAACTAGCTGGTTCATGGTCAGCTAGCTGTCCAGCAGGACAACCAATGCATCTCTGCTTGATGAACTTCTCCTGTGTCCAGTTTTCCAGCCTGTCTGGATCACTCTGGATAGCAGCCAAATCATCAAGTCTATCAGCCACTCCTTTGGGTTTTCTTGTTGAAGGTGCACTCTGCTCCCTCATCCACTATAATCAGCTGCCTGCCAATCTCAACCTATATATTTATGGATCTGGAAAATATACCTGATAGACACTTTTACAGTGACACTGTAAAGACAAGGGGTAATGGATATGAGTTGATACTGGGAAGACTTGGACTGGATGCCAGAAATTTTTTTTCATCATTCAAACTATTAGATATTGGAATAAATTTGCAAGGGGTGGGGGTTGGGGAGGTGGATTCCCCTACAGTCAACAGTTTCAAGGTCCAGCATGACAGGGTGCTGAGTCACCTCATTTAGACCACATTCTTATCCTGAAAGGTTGGACTAGATGATCCTTGAGGCACCTTCTAATCTGGTATTCCATGAATACCTGTCTGGGTGTGCAGTGCAGACAGCCAACCTAGGCTGCAGCAAGAGCAGTGTGGGCAGCAGGGCAAGGGAGGGCATTCTGCCCCNTTTGCAGTGAGGGTGGTGAGACACTGGCACAGGTTGCCCAGGGAGGTTGTGGCTGCTCCCTCCCTGGAGGTGTTCAAGGCCAGGTTGGAGGAGGCCTTGAGTGACCTGTGCTAGTGGGAGGTGTCCCTGCCTATGGCAGGGGGTTGGAACTGGATGATCCTTGAGGTCCCTTCCAACCTTACCAATCTATGACAATTATTTGTCTTACAAGATCTCGCTTTAATATATTGAAATATTTTACCTCAGGTGTATCAATCACTGGCAATTGCTCAATGTACTGCAGATAGTCTTCAACTGTTTTCCCTTTTGGAATAACATAATCTTTATAGAAACAGAATGTTTCACTAAACATGTGTTCTCCAAACCACACTCTGGTATACGTATTCAGCAGTGCTTTGTCAAGCTCATCGGTGACACGGCCACCATACTGTACTTCTCCGATCATGTAGCGCACGCAGCTCCAGTTCACTCCACGTTTAATGTCCACATCATCCAAATGGTTCTGAACAAATTGCACACTGGCTGTGAAGTCTGCCTGATTAAACTCGTAAGGAATATTCCAGCCCAACGGACCAAACTTTCGTCTTTCCTGTAGAACAGATAAAAACAAAGGGCTGTGATTGTGAAGGAAGCACTGTTTTTGCAGAAGGATACATTACACGTGTGAGGGAGGCAGGAGGATCAGCTGGGACTGTGTTTCACCAACATTAAAGAAATTATTCTCCTCTGAACATGCACAAGGCCAAATGATTGATTAATCACTTAGTAGTTAAATATTTCTTCATTTATAATCACTGAAAAGATACAAAGAAAGAATGGGAATATTAACATTTTCACAAAGAAAAATTCTCTCTTTTAGAGCCATGAAGATGCTTGGAGGGTTGGAGCAGCTCTCCTATGAGGACAGGCTACAAGAGTTGGGGCTCTGCAGCCTGGAGAAGAGAAGGCTTCCAGGAGACCTTGGAGTGGTCTTCCAGGATCTGAAGGGGCTACAGGAATGCTGGGGAGGGACTATTGACAAGGTCTTGGAATGCCAGGACAAGGGGCAATGGGTTTGAAGTGGCAGAGGGGAGATTGAAAGTGGATGTTAGGAGGAAGTTGTTTGCAGTGAGGGTGGTGAGACACTGGCACAGGTTGCCCAGGGAGGTTGTGGCTGCTCCCTCCCTGGAGGTGTTCATGGCCAGGTTGGATGAGGCCTTGAGTGACCTGTGCTAGTGGGAGGTGTCCCTGCCTGTGGCAGGGGGTTGGAACTAGATGATCTTTGAGGTCCCTTCCAACCTTACCATGCTATGATTCTATGATCAGATAACACTTTAGTTTAGTTTTTGTTATTTTTTCACTTGAACTTAATATATCTAACAAAGTAAAAGAATTTCTTATGCTAACAATTCTTCTATATGAAGATTTATGTCACATCAAAAGGCTCATTCTATGATTCTATGATTTTAAGTGCACTGAATCTGTAAGTCTAGAACTATGGGGTTTTTTAATTTAAAAAATGAAGCTACTGTTTTAGGAATTGATGTCCAAATTCATCAGCCATGACAATTTTCAGCGTTCCTCCTATAGACTACACATATTTTTAGCACACTGTGGAGTTGTTAGGGCAGTAGCTGGTATTTAAACATTCTTCATTTCCACCAAGAAAGAAGCAATGAGCCAAAACCAAGAGTGCCACACACATTGGACCACAATGTATCAGTGCAGGGATGCCACAAAGTTAAATGCACTAGGCACCAAATATAAACTAAGGATACTGCAAAATCTATCAGTAGAATGATGAAAAGTTGTGGTTAGTCCATAAAGCACTTTGTTTAATGGAACTCCTGAAAGGAAAGACCCAAAATCATCTTCCACCTTCATTTATTTCTAGAGGTTGCAGTGCAGGAAGGATTTATATTCACCCTCTTAGCCCTTCTTGTTGTGAAAGTAGCACTTTTAAGACTTTGGTTTCCCAGCCCAAGCTGTAAATTTCTTTAAGGTGCTTTTGTGATTTAAAATATTAGTAAAAACAGTTAGTTGAAAGACAGATCACACAGTCATGCCCAAAGACTTTAAGCAGACTAACTGACCATTGATTGACTGTCCTTTTTCACTCTGAAATACCATCCCTCTTGGAGCTACAAGCTCACCATAAGCAAAGCTACAAGACAGTTGTAGTAATAGTGCTTGTTGTCTTTACTGTATTATTTGTATTAATTAACCAACCAATTTAAATTTCCATTTAAATGTTGTTGGTTTTGCTTTGGTTTTGGGTTTGTTTGGTTTTTTTTCCATTTAATAATATGGTGCATTAATAAATGAAGCATGGCTTTTATGGCAGAAGAAAAGAAACATATTTTTAAACCTGAACAGTTGTGTGAAGAAATGCAACAGCATATAGCAATGGTTTCCACTGTGGCATGTTGCTCACTTCCAGGTGATCCTGGGTAACAGATGAGTATGTTCGTTTTAAGCCAGCTTTCACACCTAGAAAAGAAGTATAAAGATGGAACAGATGAGAAAAATAATGCATGGAAAGCATAACTTCAAATTCTGTTAAGCAGAACCCTCTAGTCCAATTTTCAGTATCATCTTATTTATGGCTTTAAATAATCTCTTTGCATCAATTATGTGTTCAGCTGGCGAACTTCAGGTACGTTCTGTCTTGGGTAGAAGACACCGAATTAAGTTCAGGTGTCTGGAAAGAATTTACACTTAAGTAAGTAATTATATTCTAAATGTTACTAATAACAACAACAAAAATGTAAACATAATGATTTAGCAAGTGTATGGCAATCAAAAAGACACCTAACATCATGTGAATTATAGCACTGAGTATCCAACAGTTTGCATTTCAATATTTACATATGAAATGGGATTTTAGTTCTACCAAAGATATTTTTATTTAGATTTCATTCCCATAACAATCTCAAAATTCTGTAAGCAGCTTCTCAAACTGGCATGCAGGCACCAAGCTTATGAGACAGGAATCTAAATTCATAGTGCAAATACTAATACTTGAGGAGGTTTGTTTGAGCACTGACATTTCATATCCCAGGAACAGCTCTAGGCAGATAATATTCATACAATCTCAGCTTCCACGCTCAGGTGCTTTCAGGCAGCATTACTGAAGCATCATCTGTCTTTGGCAGGCAACACTGAGCATGAGTTACTGACACTGTGTCCCTCTCATGGTATCTTCCAACTAATCAGCTTAACATGAGTCTAAGAAGAGATTTCATGTGCAGTGAGTAGATCATACTTCCTATGACACAATAAAAGCCCTGTTTCTTTTTTTCCTATTTCACAAAGATCCTGTGAAAAAACAATCAAATGAATACCTTTTCAAAATATTGTAAGGGTATCACAAGAGAATTCCAAAATCAAGACAAAGTAAACAAACAGAAGTGCCTTATCATAGCATGCCACCAATGTGGCACTGCAGTATCAGAAAACTAAAACTGTTTGTATTTCATCCAGACTTAAATTGCTGCAAACAGGCACATTTCTATGACTAAATGTAAGTCATCAATTTGCAATAACCTGACTTACAAAACAGCCTCTTGGAGCTGTTATCATTTGAATGATAAGAAGAGGTCACTGTAAATAAAAAGATGCTGAGCACTTAATTAAAAACAGAAGAAAAGAAGAGAAAGAAGTAAAAATATTTTAACAGTAACTTCTTTATGAAAGTGGAGTATGTACACTGAAATGGGATGTCTACCACCAGACATGCTGTAGACATCTTGCTAATGCTAGAAGGAAGATGAGTACTGAAATAAGAGGGTTAAATGACTAAGGCATTAAATAGGTGAACATCCTAGCTTGAGGAAACATCCTGGAAGTGGGGAAGTGGGGAAGTGGGGAAAGATCCTGGAAGTGGGCGAGATGCATGAAGGAAGCGCCAGGGGATGCCTGGGGACCTAGGCCAGTAATGTCCAATACTGGTAACTGCATGTAGCTGCACAGCATGAAAGCAATATGAGCTTCTGCCCAACTTTTCTTGACCAGCACTGAGAGCTTCTGCCCAATCTTTCTTGACCAGCACTGAGAGCTTCTGCCCAAATTTTCTTGACCCGCACTGAGAGCTTCTGCCCAATCTTTCTTGACTAGCAGTGAGAGCTTCTGCCCAACCTTTCTTGACTAGCAGTGAGAGCTTCTGCCCAACNCTTTTCTTGACCAGCACTGAGAGCTTCTGCCCAATCTTTCTTGACCAGCACTGAGAGCTTCTGCCCAATCTTTCTTGACCAGCACTGAGAGCTTCTGCCCAATCTTTCTTGACTAGCAGTGAGAGCTTCTGCCCAACCTTTCTTGATCAGCAGTGATTTCTCCAATGGGAAGGGAAGTCAAGACAAAATGAATGCAATTTGGAAGGCTATGAGCATGAGAGAGTGAAAGTGTCAAAAAAGCAACTGGCATAAAAGGCCCAGGCTTACCAGTTAAGTAAACTCCAGTATCCAGTATGTGTTATTAACTGTCTCGCCTGTGACAGAAGCTAAGGGGTGATGCAGTAGCAGCTCAAAAATACTTGAGAGACAAATACAAAGGTACTTGGGTCAGTCTGCTTTTAGCAGTGCCAGATAACACAGTAAGAAGTGACAGCCACAGCTACGTGCTGCAGCTTGAGAGGCTGAGGTTGTGTTCAATGTGTTTTTCATTATCCAGTAAAGCACAGGACTGGTCTCCCTCTGTATCCTTGGGTGGGGTCAACAGGACAGAAAGAAAAGAGTGATGAGGTGTTCTAAGCTTAAGAAAGGTCCACTGACCTGGTACTCTCCACAGTTTCTACACAAACAACAAAACCACTACCAATTTCTGTTAGAAAAACAATGCCCATTTTTTCCCCAGAAGAGTCATACTTCACACATCACAAGGCTGTCTCACACAGTGCTGTATTTAGCAGATAATAAAAACTAAAACACTGCACAGAGTATAGTGAGTTATGTGGACCAGGTTAGGGAGCAAGCCCCAAACCTCAGGCAGTATGGCTTCTTACCTTGAGGGGGTTCGTTAGTAAATTTGATAGAGGATTGTAAAAGATTAATAGGGAACTCTGGGTGAGCCTCTGTGGTGATCCAGGTCCTGAAACCTTCACTAATGGATTCTGTTGTGGCAATGGTATCCATTAACTCACTAAGAAACTCCAAGCCAAGGTGGCAGTTCTGTAGAAGGAGCCATCCTCCATCTTGTATGCACTGACTTAACAGGCGCCTTGCATGGACTTCCTGGCCCTGACCCATTGAAATAGCACGACAGGGAATGTTCTGGAAGGAAAGAAGAAAGTTTCTTTTATATATAGTTCTTTATAGTTATTATATACATGGCATACTGCTTCTGGAGGTCAATGTGTAGTAATATGGCACCACAAAGGAAACCACTAATATCAACAGAGGCTGATTGGATTAAAACAGAGTGAACAAAGAGAAACCAGACCCTCTAAGCTGCTCTCATCTTCCACCTGCTGAAAGAACACTACATCCACTGGGTGTAACCTTTATGGCAGGTTTGATGAAGTCAATGCTATAAGGCAAAGGAAACATTTTCCCTTCCTTTGCCCTGCTTTCCCAAATAAAGCAGGAAACACACAGAGCAATATGGCTGCCAGACTATTCTTTCTATGATGTGGACAGATATTGAGGCTTCACACAATAATCAATGTACAAAACAAAGTCAAGAATTGGCAGCTGTGGAGTCACTGATTCAGAAGACTCCAGTTTGATGATCTACTAGCTGTAGTTAGTTTTCTATCTGTTAGTTTTCTGGATTCAGAACAGACAAAGCTGATAAATGCTAACACAAGAATTGTGGAAGTAGATGGAGTCTTTCCTCCAGAGGCCATGGGAGAAGAAAGCCAGGGGCTCACAAAACAGGAGATGGTACAAGCTCTTAGAAGGGATCTGACAAAGCCAATCTGACCAGGTTGCTATCAGGCCATACAAGTCTGTAAGCAAAGTTCAGGCAGGTTCCCCTCTCTAGTAAACTCATTTGAGCATGTAATTGTACATACATGCTGAGGAAGGGAACTGATGAAAAGACCTAGTGGCATGGACAGTTTCATGTCCAAGACCTACAGCTGAGTATCCCTCAAGGTGTGAGCAATGAGCTGCATAAAGATTTATCAGTCTGGGTCTAACTTCAGCTGGCCAATAACCAACAAGTTGAATCTTAATTTGTCCTACCGCTGAGACTCTACCACTGTGAAACAAAGCAGAAGTAATCCAGTCCTAAAGAGCATGGATGGGGCTGTCCTACTTTTGGAGGACAAAAAGGTTTAGCATATGGGCACAAACTGTGCTGGATCACCTGGCCTTAGTGTCACAGAACAGGTCCAGACCTGATTTTATGAACAGTATAAATACAGCTGCTGCATATGATGCTCCACATCCTGGCAAAAGATTTAAGAACACCAAAGAATAGAAAGCAGTTAAATCCTTCTCTCAGTTCAGTAAAATCTGAAATTGCAGCTAGAAGAAGCCAAGCTAAATACCCTGTTAGCTATCAGGCTGTGTGCTGGAGGAATAAAAACTTTACTTTTGTATCTGAGTACTTCCAGCACACTCCTAAATTGAAGACTATGACTATCCCTGCAGAGCACATAAATATTCAGCTGGTACTTTATTCCCTAACAAAGCATCTGCTTAACTTTTTCTCTTCTCAGCAATGTTACCTTTCAAACGTACATCAAGACAAGGAGAAAATATTTTTCACTGTGGCTTGTCCTCATTTTACTCCTTCTGAAAGAACTCTATCAAAATGTCTGTGTACAGAATGTTTCTCTCAATATTGAGTCATACTAATATATCAGTGTCATCTTAATACATCATTATGCAGATGAAAAGACTTCCATTTTAGTCACTATAGTGGCCCACACAGTTCTGTTGAAGGTTTTGTGCATCATTCCCTGAAAGAAGAAACTACCTTGACAGTGGCAAAAATACCTTATTTCAATTAGTCAAAGTGTTAGGAATAATGAACAGCATTTCAATTCAGAAAGTTACATTTTCACTCTGTCTTCAAGTGAAAGTGAAGAGGGCAGAAATCCAACTAGTATTAAGACAGAGCTTGCTTTGATTATAAAACAGGTTATAGTCACAGATGCTGTTTGCATTTCTTTGGCAGAAGGCCATCTAAACAGCTAAATTTTAGGGTGAAAAAGTAAATTCTGGTCAGAAATTTGTACATTTCAAACTGCATATTTATATTGTATTATTATTATATTGTATATATTTGTATTATATTGTTAATATAATATTTAGAGGTAGCATTGGTACTAACAATCCATTATATTGTTATATAATAAATAAAAACCTTATTAAATAATTATNGAAGAGGGCAGAAATCCAACTAGTATTAAGACAGAGCTTGCTTTGATTATAAAACAGGTTATAGTCACAGATGCTGTTTGCATTTCTTTGGCAGAAGGCCATCTAAACAACTAAATTTTAGGGTGAAAAAGTAAATTCTGGTCAGAAATTTGAACATTTCAAAGTGCATATTTATATTGTATTATTATTATATTGTATATTTATATTGTATATATTTATATTATATTGTTAATATCATATTTAGAGGTATCATCAGTACCAACAATCCATTCTAAGACCACAAATCATTCCTGTAAAAGGGAAATCACCAAAAAGTAGGCCCGGCATAAATAAGATAATTTGGAGGTATAGAATATACCAATATATAGACTATACCAAGATCCTTGGTGCAGCTAATCTATGCTGTCAAAGGTTTATTCTGGAAGAAGTAGAGAAAGTCCAGAGAAAGGCAGGAACTGAGGATAATTTGTTCACAAACCAGGAAGAAAAACCCAAACCCTCTTGCAAATGTTTCTGGAAACTGCAAATGATCTCTAGATATAATTTTTCCAAAGCTAGAAGTGATCCTCCAGGCCCACAACAATAATATACATTTTTAGGTTTAAAACATTTGTAATTTGGTTTGCAGGATTTGGGTTGCTTCTGTAAATTTGGAAGGTTTCTCTATGCTCTATGGTAAGAACTTTACTTCAAGAGATCAGACAAGAAGTTAAACATTGTAGTTAACTCTACATTTACATCTGAACTTCAGGTTCTGACAGCCAGGCTGATGTTACCTTGTTCATAAATCATGCACTCACAAGCAAGGCAATGCCTTTAGTTCTTTTGCACCCTCACTTTCCACTGAAAGGATGAAATCATATTAAACCTGCCCACTGCAATATGCTTTCAGAATGATGCCAGAACAGGCTGTCCTTTAACAGGCACAATTACAGAGCTCCTTCTTCCCAGCAGCACTTCCCTAGATAGGAATAAGGTCTTGCTTAAGATTTGGGAAACAGGGAGATTATTTTGTTCTACTTCTTGCAAGAGAGACTCTAAGTGCTGGGCTGATTTCAAGTGACCCTATTAAAAGGTTAGTGTCCCTTGTCCCCTTGCACAATGAGATAGAAATATTCAACTCATCAATAGAAGTCAGAGTTAAGTTTCAATCAGGTGTTTGGAACTGCTTTCATAAGAGACACTTTATTATACACATTATAGATCATCTCTATTACAGAAACATAGTCCTACTGGAGAAAAAGTACTTATCCAGGAGTCCCCTTCACAGGATATGTAAGTCAAAGGGCAGAGATAAGTGAACAAAAAAATCATCATAAAGCTGACACTCCCTTTGCATTCATACCATAGGCCATGAAAACAGGCATCTGATCACAACCACCTAATGTGCTTACTTGGATTTGAAAAGAGCCTAAAAAAACCAATGCCCATTTCTATTCCATAATATTCTTGCAGCTAATTTCATATCTTCTACAAAGTCAGAATGTCAATCATGTCGTAGGAAAAGGCAACAGAATATATTGTGAATAGGAATAAAATTGTTCTTCCAATACATCTAAAACCTGTGCTCACAGAACTGCCACCCCACACCCCACACCCCTATGTTTCTATATTGGTTGGCTCTCTGGTGGGCATCATTTTTGAAGACAAAGATCACATCAACAAATTCAGACTTAAGATTCCTCAGTTTAAACACTCAAGGGAGAGTTAGATCCTAAATTCAAGCACAGTTCATCACAGTCAGACAAATAAAATGAGAGAGTACAGCTTTTCAAAATTAATGAGCATCTAAACTTTCTAATTAATAAGCTGTCTTATGGTGCTCCCCAGTTTTACAAGTCTTACTTAGTGCACACTGAAATCCTGCATCACTTAGTGAAGATGCATTTTAACAGGGAGGAAAATTTATGGAGATTTACTGTGAATAACTGCCTCTTGGGAAAAATATGCTTGCATCCACATCATGAACCATAAAACAGAGTGCCTTAAAGTGATGCTGTGCTGCAAAGAAATGTTGAAAGTCTCTATCAAATGAGCTGAGTGAGTGGTAGGCTCTAAATTAATTTCTCTTGTCACCGTATCTATGATTTTTTTTTCCTGTATCTTCTTGTAGCTATCATACTGTCAGGTTCTTTTTCAGTGAATGTGATACAGCCAAAGTCACAAGAATTGCTTTGTTCTCCTAGCTAAACACTTTCACTAAATAATGGACTGCTGTATAAAGACAGAGAGCTCATTGGAATCAAACAACTGGAAACACAAAGAATGCAACATTTCCATTCCCTCAATAAATGCATTTTGGCTACTGCTTCAAAACAGACTTCCAGAGAACACTGCTCTGAATACAGATAGCGTTATGTGAACATCTTTGATTTGTGAAAATATCATTTCTAGTTGAAAGGGTAGCTCTCAGTGTCTCTATCAGGTCTAGTAAACTCAGTTCAGGAGGTTACCTTTGATTTTGCAAGACGTTCTATGTTTTCGGTGGGGTCAGACCCCACTGATAAAAAGCAAGTCAAAGGTGTTCTACAGTCACTCTCTGTCCACATTGCTTCCATTTCAAGAATAAAGCCTTCTGTGTATTTCCCTCCAAGAGATTCTGCAATGTAGTGTCGAGCCTTAAAAAAAAAAACCCAACAAAAAGAAGTTACCAGCAATCTATACATTATTGCTTTTTAAAAACTAAATTCACTTGTGTATAATTTATCAATACATACATTGGAAGACAATGGCTTTCTAAACTCTCATTTTCAGCTTTGGTATAACAAAAGCTACAGCTGACAGGAGTTGTTTAAATTCTCAGATAGCAAACTTCAAACGGGGAAAAGAAAGAATTCTGTTCATACAACAGCCATCCTGTGAGCATCATGGCTAGAGGATACTAAATGGATTTTTTAAAAGAATTAAAGAAATCCTTACAGGATGGATCCACTGTCAGCTCTGAGGACAGTCCAGACATTGTCCTTAAATTACTGACTGCTAAAGCTTAGTGGATAGCCAAACAAAAGAGTTTCTCTATACCAGTTCCATTCTTAGCTCCTCTAAGCATGTGTTGCTGACACTGTCTCTACAACACAGCAGATTAGAGAGATCTTTCATCTGACCCACTTACAATCTTCCATCTATTTGTTGGAACTTCAAACAAATTCTCCTGTCCAGTGGTTATCCAGTTCAAATTTCTAATGCTGAATATCCACTTCTATAAAATATAAACACAGCTCAGGCTTTATCCTTAAAGGTCAACCCTTCCCTGTGTCTCTCTTGTCCTCTTCTCACAGACATTTTCTAAAAGGACTCATAAGCATAGCCTGCTGTATGAAATATTTTTTTGACTGGCATGATTTTCCAACTGTGTAAACTACTAGCACAGATTCTAAGGCATTCTCTATGGGGAGAAACACTCAGGAACAAGGTGAGCTGTGGAAGACACTAACTACAGTACAAATAATCATCCACTGTTAAGCATAACAGTGGATGATTATTTGTAC
>WBNM01036340.1:105047-132946 GCA_013399055.1 Ramphastos sulfuratus | reverse complement strand
GGGCCGGCGGGGGCGGGCGGGGGCGGGCAGGGGCGGGCACGGGTGGGCAGCGGGGAAGGGAGCGAACAGGGGTGGGCAGAAGGGGGCAGGAGCAGGCAGGGGCGGGCAGGACCTGGCAGTAACGGGCGGCAGCGGGCAGCATCCCTCCCTATCGCCCTCGTCGTGTCGTGTATGTTTGTGTCCCCCCCCCTCCGCTGCCCGCTGTCCTGCGTGACCCGCGCTGAAGTCACGAGTGGGGAAATAGATTAAATCCTCCACTCCCAGCCAAAGAAGAAAGAAACAAATAAAAGCAGAAAGAAACACTTGGGAGGAGCTGGGAGGACTGGCGGGGGGCGGGGAGGNCCGAAGGCATCAGGAGGAGCCGGGGATACTCACAAGAAGGGATGCGGGGAGTCGCTGCATATCCGGCTCAGCACTGCCTCCGGCTCGGCTTCCTCGGCGCTGGAGTTGCGGGAGGAGGGGAGGGAGGAGGGCGGGGGGGCACCCATGGGCTAAGGGTGGTCAAAAGGGTGCTCTGGGGATGGGGAGGCCAACCTGCAGCCTCCCCACTCCCATCCTCCAAGCATACTCCACGCAGGAGAGCTCCTCCGTGTCTCAGCCTTCTCCTCTTGTCCCCCCCCACGGGGACGTCACCTCCTGCTTGGAGCATCCTGGTAGCACCTCGCTGGAGAAAAGACATCTCCTGGGCCTCGGCCATCTGAAGGGGATGCTCATCCCCTGCTTCTCCAGCGTCAGCCACAGAGATCTTTGCAGTGGGGTCTGGCTGCAGCTCCAGGTGTGGCTTTGCTCCCACGGGCCTGGGTGAAACCGTGAAACAAGTGGGGTGGCAGGAGTGTGTGGGCACAGCTGGGACAAGGGGAGGTGGTGGTGATGCAGTGCTGTGGGGTGAAAAAGTGCTGTGGTTGTGGGGGATGAATGGAAAGGGAGATAAATCCCGTGTGGGGGGTGATAAATCCTGCAGGCACTGAGCACCTCCCGGTATGGACAGGGGCGGGAGCGCCCTGGATAGGGGGCATGCGGCTGCTGTAGGGGAGGGAGGTGGGGATGTCACCGAAGATGGACAAGCCCGGGAGGATTTGGCTGTGCCTGGGCTTGGCACAGGATCAGGGAAATGCTTGCTGCCTCCTGCTGCCAGCTGCCCTGGGAGCTGCGTGGAAACCCTGCTGTGAGGTGCTGCCCTAGCGTCCCCCCCAGGGACGTGATGGCGAAGAGCACCTGGTGCCACAGCGACAACTTTCAGGTCATTTGGGAGGACGTAGGCACAGCCCGGGGAGGGTGAGGACGTGGGGACACACCGTGTCACCTTTCAGCAGCAGAGCCCAGCCTGGTGCAGGTGGCTTTGAGGCAGTCAGTTCAGCTGAGGTGCTGGGGAAGGGAGCAGAGAAGTCCCAGCGCGCTGGAGAGAGGCTGGGTAGGACGCGAGTTGGTGCGAGCCCTACCTGCGGGGGAAGGGGAAATCCTCTGGAAACGCCTTAAGGCTGCCCACAAAGTGCTGAGCTCAGGCAGAGGGATGGAAATTCCCTCCACTGTTCACAGGCAGGTCTGGCTCCTGTGTAGAGACACCCCCCTCGTGTTCGTCCCCGTGGGCTGGTGTGATGTGAGGACACTTCTTGTGCAGCCACAGTGCTCCCAGGCTGGAGTGGGTCCAGTTCCCATTGAAGAACCTTCTGAAGGTGCCTACGCTGGTTAAAAAAAAAAAAAAAAAAAAAAGGACAAATTGTCCTCTGGGAGGGGATTTATGGCTGCTGGAGCAGCGTTGGGTCCTGCCAAAGCACAGAGGGGTTTATTAGAGCAATGAGTGTCTGTCACCAGACCTGGGTCTCCCTCCAGGACGCTGCTGAGCAGCAGCAGCAAGGTGAGAGTGAAGCTCCTGCGGGATTAAGAGGTGTGCAGGAGAGGCAGAGCTGCGGTCAGCTGTCGTCAGCTTTTCTGGAGGGCTTGGACAACCCCGGGTAACCTGCAGCTGTGCAGAGCATCCTTCCCACAGGGCCAGCGGTGGAACACCTTGGACGTGGACCCCTGCTGGCCAGAGGAGCTGCTGGGAAAGTTGTGTAGGTAGGGCTGCTCCTCTTAGCACCACACGGCGGTGGAGGGTCAGCAGAGAGACAGGTCACAGGCAAAAGCAGGCAGCAAGGTGGTGTAGGGGAAGGGAGTGGTGTGTGTGAACAGAGGTGGGCATATTCCCTGGGGGGAGGAGGACTGAAAGGTCAGGGAGGTAGGGTGGTTGCTTTTGCTCTTCTCCAGGTACCAGGTCTACCCATAGTTAGGCAGGGCACTTTTGGGTCGTTGGGTTGGCGATTCATCATCTTTCTTCATGTGGTGAGGGGTTGGTTACTGTGGACCACAACAGCATTCATACAGCATCCAACATAACTCTTCAAAACCAGGGAGCTGGCTGAAAAGAAATGATGACACCAGAGATTAAAAGATCCTTACTAATCTGCATTATTTTAACACTCCTCCTGTTTGCTGGGAGTCTTTAAAGGTGCAAGCTCTCAACCCTGAGGTTTTAGGACCACTTTTCCTTTCAAACAAAAGCTGGTGTGAGGATGAATGATCAGAGGGCTGCAGCAGCTCTGTTATGAGGACAGGCTGAGAGAGTTGTGGCTCTGCAGCCTGGAGAAGAGAAGGCTTCCAGGAGACCTTAGAGTAGCCTTCCAGCATCTGAAGGGGGCTCCAGGAAGGCTGGGGAGGGACTATTGACAAGGTCTTGTAATGCCAGGACAAGGGGCAATGGGTTTGAACTGGCAGAGGGGAGATTGAAAGTGGATGTTAGGAGGAAGTTGTTTGCAGTGAGGGTGGTGAGACACTGGCACAGTTTGCCCTAGGAGGTTGTGGCTGCTCCCTCCCTGGAGGGGTTCAAGGCCAGGCTGGACGAGGCCTTGAGTGACCTGTGCTAGTGAGAGGTGTCCCTGCCTATGGCCAAGTGTTGGCACTAGATGATCTTTGAGATCCCTTCCAACCTTACCATTCTATGCCTGTGGGACTGTGGCATCAAGGCTCACATCTCATCGTGGAGGGACAAACAGAACAGAAAGACGTTTCCTGCCCCAGGGCAATTCTGCTGTAATGGTGTTAGAGCAATGAGGGCCATAGCATAAGGAGGCACTGTAAGACCTGTGAGAAAGTCTTCCAGCCCCCTGGAAAAACCATGAGCAGGACCTGCCCCTGATTGTTCCCAAAAGACAAAGCCCACAGTGTCCCAAATGCTCTTTTTCTATCCCCACTATAAAATCCCTCAGTGGCCCAGAAGCAGTAAGGTGGCCTGAGGCTTAGGGAGGTAACTCCCATTTCCCTGCTGTCCCTGGATCTCCATCTCCTGTCCTCCAAGGTTTACAGTCTGCATTCTGCTGCTTTTCCCTCCCAAAAGGAGCCTAAAAATAAATAAGTCCAGGAAAGAGCGGAAGAGGAAAAAGCCACCAGCCCCCAAAACAATGTGCTTAGTCATTCATGGTGAGTAAAAATAGTTCCCCAGTGAATAAGTTGCTGAGCCAACCAGATGAGCAAGTCATAGAACCATGGAATCATAGAAAACTAGGTTGGAAGAGACCTCAGGATCATCTGGTCCAACCTTCTGGCATCTCCATAAGCAAGGGGTCTCACCTTTGATCTGCTTGGGCAGGTTCTTGTCTGAAAAAGCTTTTGGCAAAGCCCTGGGCAGAGCTGGTTGAAGAAGGATCAGGCCCATGAAAGCAGCCCTGAGGGGCAGGCAGAGCATCCTGCTGCTCAAGGGAATGTGTAACATAAGAGTTTATCTTCCTTGCATCAAAGACATTTAATAGAGTTATCAAATTGCTACCTGTATGGAGTTCACAGGATCCCAGAATCCCAGCATAGTGGAGGTTGGAGGGGACCTCTGGAGATCATCCAGTCCAACCCCCCTGCTAAAACAGGGCACCCACAGCAGCTTGCCCAGGAGCACAACATCCAGGGGGGTTGGGATCTCTCCAGAGAAGGAGACTCCACAACCTCTCTGGGCAGCCTGCTGCAGGGCTCCAGCAGCCTCACACCATAGTTGTTTTTCCTCATACTCAGGCAGAACCTCCTGGGTTCCAGTTTGCCCCGTGCCCTGTCTCTGCCCACCAATGGCAAGAGGCCAGTCCCATCTTCATGACACCCCCCCCNCCCCCCCCCCCCCCCACTTTAGACATTTCCATGTCTAACTAGATTTCCTCAGGCTGCCAGACTTTGCCTTCCAAAGCAGGGAGTAGATGTCCCAGTCTTCCACTTCAGGATCCAGGCTCCCACCATGAGGCCACAATGGTCTGGCCCCATCCTCTTGCCTCCCATCCTTCAGCTATTGATTACCATTGATGAAATCCCTTCTCTGTTCTGCAGAGACAGTGCAGTAAATGGAGGTGGGGGTTGGTGTAAACCTAAGCATTTGCTGGGCAGGGTAATGTGGGGCCACGTGTGGGCACAGCTCCCTGCTGGAAAACCATGGGTGGTCAATCCTGGCTCTTAGCTTCTCCTGCTCTTGGCCAAGATCAAGCCTGTGATTGTCCCCACAGACATAACAGCCAGAACTCAAAGCATGATTAAAGGCTTAGGCACAACCTCTGGAGCAGAAGCAATGGCCTCAGTTTCCCATCAGTAAATACTTGGCAGAGCATGACTTCTTTCTCCCCTTGGGCTACTGAGGAATGGGTGGGCTGCATGACTGGCTGCCAGGAGCCAGGTAGCCCTTTTGGGTTAAATCCATCTCTCCTAGAGCTGAGGAGCTATTAGGGGTGTTAAGGCATCCTGGGGGAGCAGAGGCTGGTGGGGAAATCAGTTAAGCTCTCTGCGTGCTCAGAAGCTGGGATGGGACTTGGCTGCATCCCTCTTGCTTATGTAGATGCTGCTGTTTTCCAAGGCAGGATTAGCTCTTATCTTCCACCTGGCACATGGGGCCTGCCTTCTGCACTGGAGTCTGCAGCTCCTGTGTGGCAGCACTGAAAAAAAAACCCAAAAAAACCCATCACCCAGCCAGCCAAGAACCAGGGATTTTTCCTGGGTTTTGAAGTGTTCTTCATCAGCAGGCTCTGGGAGGAGAAATGTCATGCCCTGGTGGGTTTTAGGCTGGACCTAGCAACTGGAGTCCCACTTTGGCTACTACAGGACCACTCTATGATGCAAGTTCAGCAGGAGCTTGTTCTAGCTGGCCCAGAACAAGCTGGAGATAGCTCTCCCACAAGCTGATGTACCCTATTGGAGAGCTATTCTTGGCAATATGCTGAAATCATAGAATGGTAAGGTTGGAAGGGACCTCAAGGATCATCCAGTTCCAACCCCCTGCCATAGGCAGGGACACCTCCCACTAGCACAGGTTACTCAAGGCCTCCTCCAACCTGGCCTTGAACACCTCCAGGGAGGGAGCAGCCACAACCTCCCTGGGCAACCTGTGCCAGTGTCTCACCAGCCTCATTGCAAACAACTTCCTCCTAACATCCACTTTCAATCTCCCCTCTGCAAGTTCAAACCCATTGCCCCTGGTCCTGTCATTGCAAGACCTTGTCAATAGTCCCTCCCCAGCCTTCCTGTAGGCCAAGAAGGGAGATGTGACCCCTGGAGAAGGTTGTAGGTGCTAGGAGTACCTGCCACTGTGGTGGCACTGGGTCAAGCTGGTGACACTGTCATGTCACCCTACAGAGGATGAGTTAATTTTTTAATACACTGAAAAAGACAAACCTGAGAGGTTCCCAGGGTGTTTCACAGAATCCCAGCATTGTAGGGGTGGAAATGGACCTCTGGAGATCATCCACAGCAGCTTGCCCAGGAGCACAAGGGCCGGGAGGGGCTGGAATCCCTCCAGACAAGTCTCCATTGTCTCTCTGGGCAGCCTGCTCCAGGGCTCCAGCAACCTCACACCAAAGAAGTTTCTGCTCCTGTTCAGAGCCTCCTGGCTTCCACTTTTGCCCACTGCTCCTTGTCCTGTCTCTGGGCACCGTTGCCAAGAGCCTGGCCCCACCTTCTTGCTCTCCACCCTTTAGCTCTTGTTGAGCATTGATCAGATCCCCTCTGGGGCTGCTTTTCTCCAGGCTCCACAGCCCCAAGGCTCCTCACAGAGCTGCTCCAGGCCCCTCAGCAGCACTGCAGCCTCCACTGACCTCTCTCCAGCAGTTTCCCATCTCATGAAGCATGGAGCCCAGGACTGGACCCAGTACTGCAGATCTGGCCTCACTAGGGCAAAGGGGAAGGAGAACCTCCCTCAACCTGCTGGTCACACTCTTGTCCATGCACCCCAGGACACCATTAGCCTACTGCTGGCTCACAGCAAACTTGTCCACCAGCAGGTGCAGGTCTTTCTCCACAGAGCTGCTTTCCAGGCGTCACTCCCTCACCTGCACTGGTGCAGGGGATCATTCCTCCCCCCTCGCAGCACCCTGCACTTGCCCTTGTTTCCTTCTCAGAGGGAAGGGAAGGGAAGGAGCCCTTCTGAAAGGCATGAGGACAGACTGGGAGAACAGGTCAAGGAGACAGTGTCTCTGCCCACAGAGTGTGTGGCACCTGAGGCTGCTGAAGGAAAGAGCACTCAAGAGTTAAGGGAGCAGTATTGTATTTCCTTCTCCATGTTCTATGATGAGACAGAAGTTCTGACAGCAAATTAGATTAAAAACAACAACCAACCAGTCACACTGTTAGAGTTTGGTTTAAAAGAACAAATAAAAGGAGGAGTGGAGGACACTCCTTCAGGGAAGACCATGATGAGCTTCTCTTCCAGCCTGCCCCACACCACTCAGGGCACTGCTGTGGGCCATGCTCTTCCCCAGTCTCCTGCCTGAGGACAGGCCTCAGCCCAGCCTTGGGTTACCACAGAGGGGACATGCAGATGGTGTGAGGCACTGCACACCCAGCACAACCATGGCTTGGTGGCTCCTTCTGCTCCACCATGAGGCTGGAGATGCTCAGAACTTGCTGCCAGATCCACATCAGGCTTCCCCCTGCCCCACATCAGGTCTGAAGAGCAGGTAACCAAAAGGCTGTCTCTTGTCTTCCCACACTGAAGGAATCCTGCAGCTGGGAAAGTGATGTAGCAGGACTTGGAGGAGCTGTGGGCACTTAACTGGTGTCAAACTGAGGCTCTCTGGAGAGGTGCTGAGTATCTGCTGATTTTGGAGTGCCTACTGAAGGGGTGGTTTTAGGGACATGCTGCTGTTCTCTAGCCAGTCCATAACAGATGTCCTCAGGCCTCTGGATGCAGGGTTGCAGGTGAAGATTATCACAGGCAGAAGCAAGCTTGGGGAGCAGAGTTGTCACATCTGGGGTTGCAGGGGACTGTGCACACATCCCAGCTGTGCCCAGGCCTCTCCTCTCTGCCCATACCAGACCCCTGCAAGGCCTAAGGCCTAGAGCCAAACCCATCAGCTGCAGTGGGTGGGGACTGGGGATCCACAGGCTACCTACTCACTGGTCTCCTATAGCTCATTTTGTGATGTCTGCCCTGTGCTTCTGCTGCTCCTGGTGAATTCAGGACTGGGGGGGGGTGATGTAGATCATGTCACCATCTAGTCACTCACTGCCCAAAGACCCTTCCTGGGAACTCCTTTGGCCCTAGTGGTACTGCTGGCAGGATACCTCTGAGGAGCCAGGATTTCTGCCTGGTCTGGGGTCACAGTGCTGACTTGGTCTTCTTGCCACCCTCAGCTTTGTTCTTCACCTGCTGCCTCCCCCCATCTTCAGCACAATGAGAAAGTAAAGAGAGTCTTTCACTCCCAGCACAGGCTGGGCCTCTTGGCAGACTCTTCTGCTTTCCAGTACCACTTCAAACTCACTTCATCATCCTCCCAGCTCCACCAGTGTTTGCCTGCTGACGCCAGCCCAGCGAAGCGAGCAGCTCCATATGTGCAGCTGTGAGATCCTCCTCTCCAGGAGGACCTGCAAGCACAACTACAGCAGCCACCACCTCTCCAAGCAGGGCTCTGCCTCACTGCAGCACAGGGTAGAGCAGAACAGAGCTCTCAGCAGGGTTAGTAAGGTAGAAAGCAGGTCAGGAGGGGTTAAAGGCAGTTGGGGTTTGGGATGGGGCAGCAGGGGAAGCGAGTGCAAGCCCAGCAGCTCCCACAGCTCCTTCCTCTGCCCAGGCTTGCTGGCTCTGCCAACTGTCTCTGGGCTTTTGGGCAGTTCAAAATGCTGCAAGCAACATTCCCAAAAGCTCTGACTTGGCTGACAAACACCTAAGGGTTCTATCAGTGTGATTTCAATTTGACCACTGGGCTGGCTTCAGGAAACATTACTCTCAGCAACCTGACTGTGGATGGAACTGAGAAGATCTGTGGTTAGAGTTCAAACTGCAGGACAACCTCTATCAAGTGACTTTGTTCAGCAGGAAGCTAAGCCTTTGTGGTCACAATTCAAGTGACCTCTGTGCAATCCTATCCTGACCCCCAAAGAAGCTGAAGCCCCACTATGACTATTTGTGCTGTTAGGTCTAGGCACATGCACTTCATGCCTCCAGCTCTCTCCCTAGTGTTATCACCACACAAAACCACATCACCAGAACTCTCAGGCTTGGAAACTCAACCCTTGGGCATGCTACCATGATCCCTTGCTGCTCCAGCCCAGGACATGTTCTCCTAGGACCAAGCCAGCACAAACCCATTAAAAAAAATGACCTACCAGTCACTGCCTCAACCTATTGTGGGGGGCTGCTGAATACTCTTCCCTGCCTCCCACTGCATCAGTGAAAAAACAAGTAGTGGTTAGGTGCTTGACAGCCCTCCCCATCCCTCTCCCCCAGCACAGAAGCCCAAACCCAAGAGCAGCCACACAGCTTCTCTGCAGGAACAGAGGTGCCAGGGGCTGGCTCCAGCCAGCTGCACCCCCAGGAAGGAGGCCAGGGCTGGGAGACAGGAGAGGGTCTTGTTCAGCTCTGAGAACCATCCCTAAAAACAAATATTGGAAGACCTAGCAGTAAAGCAAGGGGCTACTCCAGCTGGAGCTGTCAACTAGAAACCTCCCAGCACCACTTACTCAGAGCAGAGGGGGGAAAAAAAACCATAGCTAGCAGGGCACTAAGGACTATTTTCCATGTCACTTTAAATCTAGTTCCATTTCTTTCTCTCGGTTTTTTGTTTTGTTTTCCACTCACTGGGATTCTAATCCTGGGAATCTTTCTCTATGGCTCCCACATGTAGAGGTGTGTGTGTGGCAGAGGCAGCAGGGCTGGGGCACTTAGGCACATTTGGCAAAGCCAACAGAGTCGTTATCGCGGTTGAAGACGGTGTAGTAGGGACCAATGAAGACATCTCCCAGGATCCAGAGGGGACCCCCAGGGGGTGGGACATCCAGGCCTGAAAAGCCACTCAGGCAGATGGTCTCTCCTTGTGCAGAAACCTGGACAGAAGAGAGACAGCTTCAATCCAAGGAGGTCCTCTTCTCCCTCGACCTCACGGACTCAGCAGTAACAACTGCAGACACCTTCAGCCTCTCCCAGACTGAGGTCTGCAGCTTCCATGACTAACCCCCAACCTGTCACTCCCACCACTCCAAACCCAGCTCCCCCTCCTCAGATCCACAGCTTCCAAGAGTAAATCCCAGCCTGCTGCTTCCACCACTCCAAACCCAGCTCCTCCTCCCAGAGCCTTTAATGCAGCATCAAGCAAAGCCCCATGGGCCCCCACACCTCCCAGTCCACCCAGCTCTCAGAGTTGTTACAAGATTCTGCACAAGATGTTCATTGCAAGCTGACTTTGATGGTTTAAATGCCAGGCTGGTGGCCTCTGTTATGACAAGGCTGGCCTCAAAGCAACAGAATCCAGTAGGAAAGGGCAAAATCTTTGTAGGATGTGATGGAAGAACCTGCTTGCTCTTCCTCTCCCATCTTGCCATTTCTCAGGGGGCCTTGTTGCTTCAGGACTCAGGGTGGTGGTACTGCTGGTAGACCCAGGCAACCTCACCAATCATCCCAACCTTCCAGGCTTTTCCCCAAGTGCCAGCTGGAGCCTTGATTTGCTGCCCTAGCATTTTGGGGTTCATGACTGAAGTTTGGGTGGAGAAGGGAAGAAGTCAGGAGCATGGAGCTGGCAGAAGCTGCCTGGACATACCTTGAAGACATACTGATCTCCAGTCAGCTGGTAGGGCTTCCCTCCTAGCGTCAGCGTGACCACAGGCAGAGATGAGATCTTGTCACAGGGGATCACATACTGAAATGACAGCAAAGGCTTTAGGTGGCAGCTCCCTGGCCTCTCCTAGGTTATCAGAGTTTTGCTGTTTTTCCCCAAACCCAGCTCATTTTGGGCTGCAGAAAAGGCTTGAGCTGGAACAAGCAGGCTGCTCCCTGGCCAGAGGGTTTTAGGGATGGAGCCAAAGGATGCTGGGTTCAGTTTTTGGCTCTGCTGTGGGTACCAGCGCACAGCACCTGATATGCAGCAGGGCTTGGAGGTCTTTCCTCTGTCACAGGATGGGGAGATGAGGCTCAGTACAGTCTAGACACAGACAGGGATCCCCAGTGAGTTTAACACTGGTGAGTCTCAGTGAGAGTAGCAGGTCTACAGCAGTTTTCTGCAGCATGTGGTCTGATGCTGCAGAGAAGCCCTGCAAGTGCTCATGGTTCCAATTTGGGAGGGGTTTCAGAGCAGAAAATCCCTCCTAGAGGGTCCTTATAATCCCTGTTCCTCCATAATTTCAGGGAGATGACCTTGTGAGATGAGGTCAGATGATTAAAAGCCTAGCAGCAAGGGTTGTCACTTGCATTAAATACATTTGTATGAAGCTGTCTCTGGACTCATATTAACTTGAATCCTTTGCCTCAGCTGCAACCCACACTCCTCTGCTTCTCAAGGATGGGTGGCAGAGGTGATCCAAAGCCCCCTGAAGTTCCTGGAACCTGACCCTCTTCTGAAAGCATGAACAAATGAACACAACACTAACCAGGGACAAAAAATAGAAGGGTCCCTGCTATACCAGAGGCTCTTCCAGGAGCACAGAGGGAACAGAATAGCAGCATTCCTAGAAGCATCTGAGTGCAAAGCAGGACATCAGTATGGATGCTGTGATAGCCACAGACTCCCACTTCCCCAGCTCAGCCTCACCTGGCCTTTGATGAGGGGTTTTGCACCAATGGCTGCCTGCAGCTCCTTCACTTCCTTGCTGGGGCCAGTGATAAGGGAGGTCCCAGTGTCCACAATGGCCTCACAGCCTCCTTTGCACAGAGTCAGCCCGCTGGCAACATCCACCCTGAGAAGAGATGCCCAGACAGAAGAAAATCCTTAGAAATCTCCTGCTGAAGGCTGCAGGAAGCAGCAGGCAAAGAGTTGAAGCTAGCTTAGCCTGGGCTGTACAGAGCACACAAGGGAGGGCTGTGACAGACACTCACAAGGACAGACCCTCAGAAACACTAATGCAGCACCAACTTCAGTGCACAGACCCCCAGCTCCTGACTGAGTGGGTGCCTTCAGGTGTTGCTGAGTTCCTGCAGGAAGCCTGGACTGCTGCCTGCCTTTCCTGCTTGCTGCCTGGACTCCACAGTGAGCACTGCAGCTAAAGGGCATTAGGGACTCTGATCTGTGCTTCTGTGAAAAGGAAAGGGTTAAAGGAGTGGTGTAACACCTGAAGAGGGCACAGGCAAGGCAAGAGGGGAAAGGGAATCAGAACTGGTTTGGTTGGAAAAGACCTCTAAGATCATCAAGTGCAGCTGTTAATCTAACAGCACCATGGCCATTAAACCATGTCCCCAAGTGCCAAGTCCATACACCTCTTCAACACCTCCAGGGATGGTGACTCCACCTCTCTGGGCAGCCTGTTCCAACGCCTTACCACTCCTGCAGGATGGAAATTTTTTCCTAACATCAAAGCTAAACCTCCCCTGGCAGAGTTTCAAGCCATTTCCTCTTGCCCTATCACCTGACTCTAGGGAAAGGATGTTTGTGTGCACAGAGGGGAAGGGTTTGTGTGGATGGAAAAGGCAAGACAGGAGCTGCCTGGCTTCCCCACACACAAAGCTGCCAGCCAAGGCCCTGCCAAGCTCTGCCCAGGCATCAGAGCTGAAGGGAAAGAGACAACTCAAAGCCTGCACAGGGCGGGGATGTGATCCCCAGGAAAAAGGACACACTCTGGTCACAGGCTTCTTTCAAGTTGCCATCATCACGTGGCAGAGCTGAGAATAGACGTTGGGGGCTGGCCGGCAGCTCAGCTCTGCTCCCCTCCCCTCTGCTCCCAGGAGCGCTGATTGCCGCCGTGCCCTTCACTCAAGGGCTGCCTTCCTGCGGCCTCAGCCTGCTCCTCCGCAGCTCAAGCCTGTCTGAGAGCTCGGCAAAGCCCAGCTTTAATGTCCAGGGCTCCCCCTCCCCACCAGCAGGACACGCTGGTATTTCTGCCCTGCCTCACAAGGCTGCAGCAAGTGTTTTCAAAGGCCAGGGCATGAAAAGATTTTTGCAGAACACCTCCTGCTGTTTTCAGCCTCTCCTCCCCCTTCCAGCAACAAACGACCCAGCCTTAGGGTGGGATCTTAATTTGCCCTTTTTTTTTTGGTGTTGCAGGGCTAGAGATGATGGCTTTTCAGGGAGGGTCTCAGCCCAGCCCCAGGTGTGGATGTGGTGAGGTAGGGAAGGGACTTACCCATCCATGTGGACCTGCCAGTAGGCTTTGCGTGTGACATTGACCCAGTTGAAGTCACCGCTGTAGTACTTGGGGTCAGTCCCTCCCAGGAGCAGCTCACCACCAGGCTGAGCTGTAGGGTCTCTGCAAAAAAAAACCAAACCAACCACCCCAGAACAATGAATATTAGAGTCAGGGTGAGGAAAACTCCCCCTCCATGCACCCACAAAAGACACACTAGGGTTGGTGGGGGTGAAGTGCAGCATGAGAAGCACTGGAGACAGGCTTAGAATCACAGAATTATTTCAGTTGGAAGAGACCTCTAAAGATCACAGAGTTCAACAATCAACCTAACAGCACCACGGCCAGAGTCCCAGAGTGCCATGTCCACATTTCTTGAACACCTCCAGGATGACTCCCTCCACTAACAAGCAATGATACTGTGGGGTAGGGAAATGGAGACACTTTGGCCCAGCCCAAGCATCCCGCATCTTTTTGCTTGCTTCTCTCTCACAAACACCTGGAGAAACTGGCTGCAGGGAAGGGGAACTGAGTAGTGACACCAGGACCCCACAAATAAGCAGCCTGCAGCAAGCTCCTGTGCAGGGCTGGCCATGGCTATGCAGGGTAAGGTTATCTGCGCTCGCCTCGGCGCCAGCCAGCAGCTTCCTCAAGGTTACCCTCAGATAAAACCTTGCTGCTGAGCAGATGGGAAGAAATATGGTGATGGGGGAGGGCTGGAGCTCCAAGGGCCAGCAGCAGCCCTCTCTGCATGCTACTTTTTGGGCTGAAGTAGTTCAGAGTCGCCCTGCTGAGGTGCCAAGAGGGTGGTGGTGTGTCCTGGGGGAAGCAGCAGAGAGTGGGGAAGGTGCTGGGAGCTGCAGAAGAGGATTTCCTGGGGGGTGAGAGATTGTTACCCCCATCAGTAGTGATGGCTGGTGGGGTGATGTGGTGGTGGCCACGTGGTCTGTGAATTTTGGCAACAGACTGGGGCTGTGTTTCCCCCCCATCAGGGACTGCACTAGCAGCGTGCCATCTCATGATCACAGCCTTGTTTATTTTTGCTTCTCATTCCTCTAGAAACATCCTCTGTCTCCTCATCAGTTAAGAAACCCAGCAGCAGATCTACCCAGCTTTTCATCAGTGCAATAGCTGCATTTCTACTGCTTTCTCCTTACTTCAAAGCAGGAAACAGAAGAGATTTTGGCATGATTGCTCCAGCAAGGAGATCTTCCTGACAATACCCGTCAGGGCACAAAGCAGCACACAAGAGGTGCAGCTAGGAGACAGAAATGCCCATCTGGGCTGTGCTTGCCCTTGCAATGAGAGATGTGCCATCAAACCCAACATTACCTGTTCAGGTAGAAGGAGAAGATGTTTTTCTCAATCAGCTTCTGTTGCATGATGTTATCAAAGAAAGGGGTGACCTTGTCCACAGAGATCCTGGGGAAAGCCATGCCCAGGATGCCATCGAACTTGGCAGCGATGAACGTGATGCCCGGCTGCTTCAGAGCCTCCCCGAAGATCTGGTTCTTGATTTTCAGGTTACCCAGCTGAGGGTAGATGGGGAGGGAAGAGATAAAGCAGATGGTAAAGGAAACTGACTCAAGGGACCAAGCTGGAAAGAGGATCTCAGTAAGCACAGGCTGCAGCACGTCCCTCAGTGTGCTGCCACACTCTGGTCTGCTTTCACCTTTGCATTTGCAGGCAGCTGCAGAAACCTGACACTCTGGTGCCACTTTCCCTGGGGTGGGGGGCACAGGCCAATCTGGTATCACAGTGGCATCTCCCAAGTCCCTGCAACGCCCAGTGCACCCTTAAGGGCAGGAACCCCTGCTTGCTCTTTGCCCACCTCTCTCAGCCCCTCCAGCTTTTTGCTGGGTCCCAGCCCTGGCCATGCCACTTTGCAGCTCCTTTTCACACAGAGGGCTCTCACTTCATCCTTTCTGCAGCCCTTCTCCTACTGCCTGCTTCATCCTTTCCTTAGTCTGAAAAGCTCTTTTGCTGTGCCTTTAACACTCTTCCCCACCATCTTTGAAGTCATCCCCACATCCTACCCCCTTGAGTGCTTCAACCACCCTCAGCTGAGAGCACAAATCCCTCTCACCTCTGCCAGCGACCCGTGATCTCCCCTACATCAGCAGCTTCCCCAGGATATTGTTCCATCTCCCAGAGGAGATGGAACCAGCCTGCAGAGAGCTTCTACGGGAGGGAAGAAGACCCAGGGAGGTTGAGGCCAAAGCTCAAAAATAGCAAGTGGAGTGCTCTGAAAGCAAAGGTCACCTGTCTTGCCAGCCACAAGAAGGCCTGGTGTTCCCAGCTGGAAAGCTGAAATGCTTCCCAAGGGCAGATCCCCGGAAAGGAGATCACAGGAAGCAAGAGATCACAGAAAGCAGGGTAACTTTGCTGACAGGCAGCAGGATGGAGCTGCTGGCTCCTAGCTCTATCAGTTCAGGAGGTTTTCTGAGCTTCTGGCTGACCACAGGCAATTTTAGCATCTGTGCTGGGACAATTTCAGCCTCTCAGCCTACAGCCAGCAGCCCTGGAGCGCAAAGCTGGCCTCTTCCTACCTGATGGCAGATAACGATCCCTATAATTAATAATATCCCCCCAGGGCTGCACAGTGCAGGGCTGGGGGGGAGGTGCTGGCTTTAATGGTGTGGGAGGCTTGTGCCAGGAAAGGAAAGGGCGATCGAGCCTTGCAACAGCTCAAAGCCACAGGGCAGGATGTGGGGCCAAAGATCTGCGGCAACGCATCCGCTTGCCGGCACGTGGCAAGAAGCTCCTCAGCTGTGTGCCACAGGGTTGCACAAGTCCCACTGCTTGGCCCCATCAGTCCTGCAGCACTTTTGGTAAAGCCTCCACTGAAAAACAAAATGATAGGACCTGATAAAAGTGGCACCTGCTTTGGCAGAATGGTGCCCTGGGTCAGCGACCCAAGAGAAAAGGAGGCATCTGTCTGGTAGTGGAGTCTCAGCAGAACCTGCCCATGCATGGTTCTGAAACCCAAGAGCAGCTCCAGCTGAGCTCTGGCACTAGGAGACAGAGCCTGATGCAGTCATAGAACTGTCTTGGTTGGGAAAGGCCTTGAAGATTGAGCCCAACCATCAGCCTAATGCCACCACAGCCATTAAATCCTGCCCCAAGGTGCCACGTCCAGATGTCTCCTGAACACCTACAGGGATGGTGACTCCACCACCTCCCTGTTACAGTCCCTGACCACTCTTGAAGCAAAGGAATTTTTCCTAGTATCCAACCCTAAGCTCTCCTGGCACAATTTCAGGCCATTTCTTCTTGTCCTATCACCTGGTATTAGAGAAGAGACCAATCCCCACTTGACTCCAACCTCCTTACAGGGAGCTGTAGAGAGCAGTGAGGTCTCCCCTCAGCCTCCTTTTCTCCAGGCTAAACAACTCCAACTCCCTCACCCATTCCTCAACAGACCTTTCCTGCAGACCTTTCCCCAGCTTTGCTGCCCTTCTCTGGACATGCCCCAGCATATCAGTGGCCCAAAATTAAGCCCAGTTCTTTATCTCTGACCCTCACCACAAGTGACCAAAAATCATCACCAGAAGTTGGATGTGTGGTGGCCTCCCTACAGTGCTCTGCAGACAGGTCCTGGCACCCTGCAGCTCACTCAGCCTCCTTGACAGTGGCCTCAGCCAAACAAGCAAACACCAGATGAAGGTAGTCTAGAGGGGATGACCACCATGGCATCCTTGGGTGGGGCTCCCCACTGCAGAAGCACAGGGGAGAGGTGAGAAGGGGCCTATGCACACTGCAGCCCTGGGAGAGATCTTGTGCCCCACAGTCAGCAATGCTTCCTCTGCTGTCCTTGAAGGACATCTCAAGGTTGGGCTGCAATAAAGGGATGAGATGCTTAAGCAGCAGAGAGCTGGCTAGACCTACTGCTCTTCAGAGAGCTACAGGGCTTCATTCCTTCACAGAAGGAGGGAGAGCGTTCAACATGAGCTCAATATAGGGCTGAGTGACTCTAGACCACATGCCAGGCAGAACCAGTCAGATGTCAGTGCTACACAGGCTGCTGGGACTGCTGCCACCCATCAGCATGGCTGGAGCTGAGAGGGTCACCCTGAAGGCAGTTTCAATGTCTGGATTCTCAGCCTAGGAGCTTGCCTGTGGGATGTTGTGCCTTAGAGGAAGTGTCTTGGTGTGTGAGCTGAAGGTCTGAGTTGCTTCTGCACCTGTATACTGCAAGTACAACACTGCTCAGGCTCCATACATGTAGTTTTTTGCCTTGCTTCTGCCCAGACAGAAACCAAATCCTCCAAGCTGCACTGCCTGCCAGAAGCCATCCCCACACTTCCCAAACAAGCTCAGCCACAAAATCCTTCCTCTGAGCTGCTAGGAAGCAGAGAGCAAGCAGCATTAGGGTGACAATTACAAAAAAAAAAAAAAGGTACAAAAAGCCCCCCCAAACGACCAAGAAAAAGCTGCTATTTTCCTTCTGACTCACTTCAGCCCCTACATTAAGCCAGAAAGTGCCACACCCAGCCCCCACTTTCACAAGTCAAATTACAATGTTTGCCTTGCTGCCTTGCTGCCCTGCTGGGGTGAGCACAGATGCCTCTGCCTGTTCTGTCTGCATTTTGCAAACCCAATCCATTAATGCTGCAGCCAAGGTGCCTTCAACTGGCAGGAGCCACGGGGAGGCTCAGACATGCAGCTCTTTTTGTGGCAGGGCATTTCGAGGGATGCAGGAAATAAATGAGATTGTGAGACTGAAATGGTTACTGAGCCTGGTGGGCTGCAGGAGGAAGAGAGCAAAAGCAGAGGTGTAAAGCTGCTGGTAGTTCCTGGGGTGCTCCCCCACAGCTTTGTCTGTACTGATGTTAGGGGTTCACTGATCTCTCTCCAACTAAAAATGGTCCTGCAGCCAGCCTCAGCTGTAGGTACCTTTAGCTGGTGCTTCCAGGCATAAAATTTTCCTGCTTGGGTTCCTCTTGGATATTTTTGTTTTGATCCTGTTGAAATTGATTAAGTCAAAGAATCATGGAGTGGCCTAGGTTGGAAGGGACCTCGGAGATCACCTACTTCAAGCCCCCTGCCATGGGTAGAGACCCCTCTCAGCTAGGCTTGTTTGCCCAAGGCCTCATACAATCTGACTTTGAAACACTGCAGGGAGGGGTTAATACTTTCAGTTGAACCCAACACAGAACCCCCCAAACCTGCAGGTTTATGTGCTTATTCAAAGCTTCTGCTTTGCCTCCACCCCCTGCAAAGCAAACACATGCTCTGATCCTTGCCAGGCCACCTAGTAATCCAGGAGCACATGCACTGCTGGCACGCTCTCAAGAGCAGCTGTACCTGGAGGCAATCATGCATGGATCCCACCCTTCCCAGAAAAGAAAGCCCAGCCTTTGCTTGCTGGAAAGGGAATGAAGGGAAGCAACCACCAACCACCTGGCTACCTCAAGCTAGACTCTGAAAACTGCTGAACACCTCCTCTTTCATCCCCTCCCACTTTAGTATTACACATCCTCTACAAACACCAGTTCTTCACATAAGACCAGAATGGGGCAACAAAGAACCCATTTCTAATCAGTGTTTGGGCACCTGCCCACGTGGATGGCCACTACCACATGGATATTGGCCAGCAAGCCTATATGCTGGTGCTTGTGTGCATCCAGGCTGGGCAGTTATCACAGAACCTTAGGGGCTGGAAGGGACCTCCAGAGATAAGAGTCCTCTGCCAAGGCAGGATCACCCAGGAATGCATGCAGGCAGCTTCTGGAAGTCTCCAGAGAAGGAGACTCCACAACCTCTCTGGGCCGCCTGCTCCAGGGCTCTGTCACCCCCACGGTAAAGAAGTTTCTCCTCATGTTGAGGTGAAACCTTCCCTGTTCCAGTTTGTAGCTGCTGCTCCTTGTCTTATTGCTGCAGACCACTGAAAAGAGGTGGATCAGAAAGAAAAGAGTTGGTGGGTTGGCTCAAGACTGCTAACCTGCTGATTAATACAGAATCACAGGTGGTTAGGAGCTGGAAGGGACCTCAAAAGAACATCTAGTCCAACCCATACCTTCCCCCTTCTCATTTCAAAGCACCTGGAAACAGTCCCCATACAAGCAAGGCACTCAGGGAGGGAGGCTGATTGAAAACCAGTGGCTTCCAGCAGCCTGCTGTGGGGCAGCCCCAGGCAAGGGCAGCTGCTACTCACCGTGACAACGTCCTGGCTGAGAAACCCAGAGAGGCTCCCTGTGCCGTAGTGGATGGCGAACTCTGTGCCGTTCTCCACATAGGTGCTGGATTTGGAGCCATCGTACTTGTGGTGCAACACTGCAGCCAGGGAAGGGGACACAGAGGGACACATAACATCAGCATTCCTCAGTGCCCAGGGCTCCCCAGTACCCACCCCCACATCACCCAGCCCATCTGGACAAACACTCAACCACGTGAAGATGGGCATGGACCCAGCATTTGCCAAGCCCAAACTGCTCAACAAAGCATTTCCAAAGTCTGGGGAATTAGGTGGGCAGATCCAATTTGGCTGTTAAATCCGATTTGGCCACCAGGTATTAAGAGCCCAGAGGCTATGTGGTTGGTGTGACAGAGTGTGTTAGGCAGCAGAGCTACATGTCCCTCCCACCCCTGTGCCAAGGTGACTTTAAATACCTGCTCTGGGCACAAATATATGTACTTCATGGATTTAGCTGTTTCTTTGTCTAAAACAAGCTGGAGATATTTTTTTCTTTTTTGCACAGAAAGGGCTCATTATATTTTTACATGCAGAGAAGAGCTTTCCCCTTCTAAGCTGCTTTTCCCCTCGGAAGGGCTGTGAACTGTAAGATATCCCTGGGTTTATGGCCAAGCAGATTCCTCCTCTGCAGATTCCTCCCAAGTCACGAGTTGGGCAGTGGTGTGCCATGAACTCAGCCAGCCCAGCTTCACGGCTGCTTGGCTAGCAGGACAGAGAGCACTGAGAACAAACCAGCTGAGCCTCGTGGAAACCAACAGGCTGCACTGGGACTTCCCCATCTGTCTGTCTGGATCCCAGTCTGGCAGGAGGTGAGGCCCATCGCATACTCAAGACAGGCCCTTTGATCCCAGCACGTCCCACATCACTGCCTTGAGAAACCAGCTCCCTGCTGCAAATCTGGAACCCCCGAGACAGAGCGGGGCTGGGCCTCACCACCCTGTTTCATGTACACCAACAGAAACTTCATCTCTGGGCACTACAGGGTGTACAAGCATCCAGCTTTGCTCCCTCCCCACACAGCACTGTTGGGCCACCTCTCCTGATTGCATTTGTTGGCTCCACAGGTTTCTCTGCTCAAGCAGCACAGCTGGTGGCTTTCAAATGGCACTTTGCCATCGCCAGGTGTAACACCTTCAACTGTGGTGGAAGTTCACTGCCTAGGAACATCAGAGAGCAAAGCCAACTTGCAGTCCCCACAATGCTCTCATCTTGCCATGCCTACCTGGCTCTCGTTAATTATAAATCCATCAGCATGCAGGCACATGCTCTGTGCAGCAATAAAGCAGAAACTAGGACAGTTTGTATCAGATCTGGCAAGAGGTGCAGATTTTTTTTGCCTTCCCCTGCCCTTGCGCAATGGGACAACGGCGGAGTCGGGACTGTAATTTGGGGTGAAACTTCCCAACCTGGGATGCTGCTCCCCAGCTTCAGGGCTGAGGCTGCTGGGCAAGCTTTGATGCTGTGTGGAGGTGACAAAAAAAAAAAAAGGCAAACAGGAAGGGAGGAATGAAGGATGGATGGGGGAGGCTGGGATTGTATTTCCAGCACTGACCCTCAAAGAGCCCATCAGCCTCTGGCAAGCCCTTTCATGATGCTGCCTGTTTCTCCTCTTGCAATGCCAGGATTTGCATTTGGCAGGGGAGGAGAAGCTGCTGAGCCATAGCTGCAATAGGTGACACTTACAACAGGCGATGTCCAGCAGGTGACAGTGCACAGATGGCACCCAGAGGTTGGAAGAACCAGTGTCAAAGACCACAGTAAACTTCTGAGGGGGGGTCCCGATGCCAATCTCACCGTAATACTGGGCCTGCAAAGGAGGATAAGGGAGCCATGAGCAGAGGCAGCCAGCTAAAGGTAGGGATTAAAGTCCAAAACATCCCTTGGTATTTAACGAGGGACTAGCTTCTCATCTAGACACCACCCTTCTCAGTTCTGGTGGTGATGGGCTCCCAGCATTCTTTCTCAGGAAGGGAGGCTCCTCTTTGGTGCTCACACCTCATCACAGCAGGGCTGAAAAGGACAAACCTGGGAGGAGAAGTAGGATGGGTGCTTGTGGGGGAGGACTTTTTGAGGAGGGAGATAGGGCAGGATAGAAGTGGAGCAGGTCTGCAGGCTGACATGTCATTCACTATAGGGAAGAAGAAAGAAAAAAAAAAGATGGGAGGAAGCCAAATAAAACACCTGCATTATTGAAAAGCTGAAACTGGCTGGGAAGCTGCACTGCTGGCAGGTTTGCAGAGGAGCTGTGGGTTGCAGTGAGCAGCAGCTCTGCCTGCCGCAGGTGGTGGTACAGTTGCTGGGGCTTCTGGTGCATGCTGGTGAGCCCCTAGGGTGGGGAGAAATAAATAAATGCTCAGTCACAGGCATCAGAAGATTTTAGAAGAGCTGTAGGGAGAAAAGAGTATTGACAGCACTGCCACAGAGGGCTTTAGGGTGGTGAGGTAAGAGTTGGGAGAAATTCCTGTGCTGCAGGAATCCCATGGACATCGCTCTGACCTGAAAGAGCATCTTTGCAGGAAGAAAACTGAGAAGTCTCTGGAGGGAAGATGATGACTGGGGAATGCTCAACAGGTCCTTGACAGACCCATTTTTCCCAGCCTTCCCAATGGGACAGAAAGCCATACGGTGCTTGGCAAACAGATGGATCAGGGAAGTCAGCCTGTGGCCATCCTAACCCTCCCAGTCTGCTTAATTAAGGTGGGGGGGAGAAAATAGGATTATCAAACCTGCTCACCTCCTGTGTACTTAGTTTGCAAGGGTTGCTCACTGAGCAATTAATAATCCATTGCAATTAGCCATACTGAGGAGGCAGCACTTGCTTCAAATGGTTCTGCAATTATTGCTAGGGCTTGAAAAAAATTAACCTCCTCCCCTGCACACATCACACACAAAGACCCACAAGGAGTCCCAGGGGCTGGTGAGGACCACATGAGGTGGTCTAGGGGAGTTGGTGTCTTTCATCCCAACAGCTCCTCTAGCAGCAAGAGCATTTTTGGCTGAGCCAGAAGGGACCCAACGGTTCCTTATCTCCCACGGCAGGGTCGGGCTGGTTCCCTTGTGACAAAGGAGCAGAGCTCTTGCAGGCAGTGGCCTGAGCTGTGGTCACAGCAGACAACACCATGGTGCAACCACTACTACCACCCTGGCTGTCAGCACCAACGATTAAAACACCATTGGCACGTCCCAGCACAGCCCTGGCAGGAAAACAAGAGCTCCCGGGGAAGGGGTGCAGGGAGTAACAGCCCAAATTAACACCCAAACGTCCAGAGCCAGCTTTGATCTGCTGGCCAGCACTTGCATCCCAGCCCTGCAAGAGCCATGAGGGTACCTGGGTGAGAACCCAGAAACAGGAAACCCCATGTGTGTCTGGCAGTTGGGAAAGGGCAAACCTCACATCCTTTCATCTGGCTTCTTCCACTTTGCTCCCTGAGCTGCCAAGAAGGTGGAGATGCAAGGTGGCTCTTTCCAAGACTTGGCAAAAGATGAAGGCTGGATGGGGCCTTGAGCAACCTGATCTAGTAGGAGGAGTCCCTGCCCATGGCAGAGAGGTTGGAACTAGATGGTCTTTAAGGTCCCTTCCAACCCAAACCATTCTATGCGTGTATGGTAAGCACAGCAAGACAAAGGCTCCTGCATCCCCAGACCCATAGCAAGCTGGTGCCCAGTCTAAGCCTTCTCCCTCTGCCTTGTGCTCACTCTTTACATCTCAACACCCCAAGGAGCAAAACATGATGATTTTATGCTCCCTATTGCAAAAAGTGGAGCCTAAATGGGCTAGAAAATGCTTAGAAAGGACCACAAGAAAACAGGCCCCTATTTACGGTTGTTAATTAGTGACAAAGAGGAAAGAAAATAGGTCACAGAAGTTGCAAAGCTCCTGCTCGGGTGGCAGTAGGTTGTTTATTATAATAATTAATAACAGCAGTATTTTTAGTTTAGCAATGATGGGAAAAAGCTTTCAGCAACCACCCACCAAGCTGTGTGAGTGCACAAACCTTTCTTCTGCAGGGTCAACATGTCTCTGTACTTCACCTTCCAGGTGAGATGGGTTGGTGAAGCTGGCATGTGCCACCATCCCCCTAGGCTGGGTGCACCCCAAAGTGACACTGCCCAGCCTATGTTGCTCTGGGGTCCAGAGCAGTGGGAGGGGAGAAGGGGGAATGCTACTCACATCCATGTAGTTCTTCAGGATCTCCGGAGTGGGCTCAGACACATCAGCAAAGCCATACTTGAACTTTAGGAGCTGGGTGAGGGCGTTCATGTCTGGGATCTCACTGCCCGCCTCATTCAGGACCCGCCGCATGGAGGGGAACTTGGTCAGGGGGATCCTGCAAGATTGGGATAAACACCCACCTGTTAATGAGGGTGTGTGCATGGGGGGGTTCTCTCAGGGAGAGAGAACCAAAACCAGGGGACCTGCCAGCACAGGGTGATGGGATTTGGGCTCCACCAGCAGCCTGTGCTGGACCCACTCTCCATGCCACACTTGGTGCTCTTCCCAAAGCTGGGGAATGGGAGGAGGTGTGTGTGCAGGGCAGGTGGCTGCCAAGGTCACTGGGAATACAGGGAGCCTTAGGGAGCCCCCTCCGTTAGCCTGGACCTCCACCTGCTAGGGGTGGTGGGATGGGGACAGGACACATGCCCAGCCCAGAACCTCCACCTGGCATCGAGGAGGGCAAGTCCCGGCCTGGGTCCCAGCCCTTCTCCACTCTAAGCCCTCATCCCATGCTCCCCAATACCCAGCCCTGCATTTTGGATGTCAAAGGAGATAAAAACTATACACGGGAGGTCTGCTCCTGGCCTGTGCCCCCCCGGGCTCCGCCCAGCACCAGCATCACCCTCAACAGCTGCAATACCCCCGCGGTGGTGTTTCGGGGTGCCACATCTGCCTTGGCACCCGTAGCCCTTGCCAGCCAAGCCGTGGCCCGGCTGTTTAGCCCCCCAACACCCGGGAGCAGCCGCACGGCGGGGAGGTGCCTGCGGGATGGCACCAGCGCCTAGGGGTACCTGTCCTGCGTGTATCCCCCCCCGTGCCCATCCCCACGCCACTCTCCGGGGGGAACTCGGCCAGCCCCTGCGGACGCCTCCGCCCCAGGCCGCGGCTCACCTGATGAGGGCCGCGCAGGGCCCCGCCGAGGCAAGGAGCAGCAGCGGGAAAAGGAGGAGGCCGCAGGGCGCCATGGCGGCGGCGGTGTGTCGGGAGGGGATGGAGGCCGGCGGGTCCCTATGCAGCGGCTGCTGCCCGGCTTTTGTAGGCGCAGGGGGCCCTCTCCGGGATCTCTACAGTCAGCTGACGAGCTAAAATTGCCACCGGCGGCGTCACGGGAGGGCGGGCCGGGGCGGGGGCTCGGCGCGGGGCCGCAGCTGCTGCTGCTGCTTTTGCCGCCGTCTCGTCGCCCCTCCCCGCTCTGCTCCTTCGCCGTTTTCCCTCCCCGGTCCCCGGGACTGACCCCCGTGACTCAGCCTTCAGGAAAAGGGAATAAACACCGAGAATGGCATCACGAGGAGCCTGCTGCTGGCCTCGATTTAAACTTCCTTTTGGCTTGTTGGGGCTTTTGGTTTTTTTTTGTTTTTTATTTTGGGTTTTCTTTCNCCTTGCCCTGCTGGGCACACTTTTGTAGCATTTTTAACCTCCTCACTGTGTGTGTGTGTGGGGCACAGGGGGGCTCAGCTATGGCTGCCAGGCCCCTACCCACTGCTGTATCAGGGTCATTGCATTTTGCATTTTGCAGCCTGTTCCATGCTTCTCTTCTTATGGGTTTAAGCTGGAGGAGGGGAAATTTAAACTGGATGTTGGGAGGAAATTCTTTGCAGTGAGGAGGTGTTCAAGGCCAGGTTGGATGAGGCCTTGAGTGACCTGTACTAGTGGGAGTTGTCCCTGCCTATGGCAGGGGGTTGGAACTAGATGATCTTTGAGGTCCCTTCCAACCTTACCATTCTATAATTCTCCCTGGGCCCAGGACACCCCGAGGTTGGCATCCCCTCTGGACTGCAAGGTGTGGAGCAAGATGGGCCTATCCTGGCCCACAGCTTGTTTGGGAGGGTGTCATGACAGATGTGCCCCCCCCCTCAAAATGCCATTATGGAGGTACCAGGCCACCTACGCCCATTGAGGATGCTGCTGGTGCTAGGCAGAGCCGAGGGTGGCACCACCTAGCAGCAGACCCTGAAGTCCACCCTGACCCAAGTATGGCAAAGCATTCGGACAGGCTCTTTGCCACGCCCTGAGGTTGCATAGCAGGGCTCAAAGGTGCCAGCCCTCCAGCTTGGGAGGCAGTGGATGGGGCTAATCTCTGGCCAGTTCACTCTGACCAAGCTCTTACAGAGCCACGAGATCAGCTTGAGAAAAAAAAAAGAAAAAAAAAAATCAGATTTGCAGACACTTCCAATTCCTGAGGTCTAGGGTGTTTGTTTCCTGCTTCTGTTTGTGCCCAGCCATGGGGGCAGGAGAGCAGCAGCCCGTGGGAGGCGCTGGGCAGTGCTGCAGTGAGGGACCCCCTCCTTCATGGTGGAGTTCCTGTCCCTAATCCACTTCCTTCGTATTCATGTGACTCTGGTAAATTGCTGGGTCATGGTGCTGGCTGGCACCTTGCTCCTGCTGTCTCACCCGCACCCTCCCTCCCTGAGCCTCTTCCATCCTCCCCTGGCCTCACACAGCATCCTGCTGCCACAAATCTTTGCCTGCTGACCCACCCAGCTGTGGTCTGCACCAAGTGTTTCAGGGATTACTTCTGCCCTGGACTGCATCTCGTCCCAGGAGCTCTCCGAATTGCCATGTCTTGGTCAAACCAGCGGGTATCGGGGAGCGCTCTGGGAAAGCTGTTGCCTCCCCGTGGGACGCGGCGTCCATTGGGATGAGGTTTTCCTGCCACTGCCTGAGCCTGCCGGGTCCCGTTATTTCGGCCAGCCCCCGCTTCCCTCCTGCCCTGCAGGCATGTGTGGTCAAGGCGAGTGCCGCTGACCCTGAGTCAGCAAAACCTGCCGCCCTCCCGGCCCCGTGGCGCTGCATGACTCAGCAAAACTCCGTGCAGCTCTTTACGGGCAAGGGGCCAAGGCATGGCAGGTCCCCACGGCATCTGGAGCCCGATCCCAGAGGCACTGCAGCTGCCCCAGGCTTCAGCTCGGGGGTATCCTCCTTTTGCTCCAGCTCGGGGCTATCCTTCTCTTGTCCTCATGGGTACTGGCAGCCCTGGTGCTGAATGCCCGTGGGCGGGAGTGGGGCAGACATACACTAACTCAACCGTGGCCCCGTCCAAGCAAACCCAGCCTCCCCAGGGGCCCTTTGCAAATGCTCTTTGCAGACAAAAAGGATAGTCCTGACGCCGGGCCCGCGGCTCCCAGATCCCGTGGTGAAGCTGGAATGATATCAACCATCCTCCCTCCTCTTTGAAGTGGTGGGGAAACCACAGCTGGCCAGGTAACATACACCTGTCTGCGGGGCTGGAGCACTTAGAGCAGCTCCTCTACAAGCGTTTCCAGTCTGGTCAGTGTCTCCTAGCATCCCGTGACTGTGGAACAGGCTTTGGTGTGCAGGGATGGGCTAGAGAAGACAGCACAGCATGCTAACCTCTTAGCATCACACAGTGCAGAGCAAAGTCTTCCAGCTGGATCAAGCAGTCCAGACTCATGGATTTTTTTTTTTTTTAATTAATTTCAAGGGATTAAGGGCAAAGCTGTTAGGAATGAGTCTTTGCTTGGGATTCGTGGTAGCAAGGCTTGTGTCTGCACTCAGCTGCTCTCGCACCAATGTGAGAAGGCTGCTGCATTTAAGCATGGTTTTTGAACACACTTGAACACAGAAAGTTCAATAAAAAACGTGAGGAGGAAGTTCTTTGAGAGTGGTGGAGCACTGGAACAGGCTGCACAGAGAGGTGGTGAAGTCTCCATCTCTGGAGTCAGTCAAAGCCTGCCTGGACACCGTCCTGCGCAATCTGCTCTAGGTGAACCTGCTCTGGTTGGGGGGATTGGACAAATGATCTCCAGAGGTCCCTTCCAACCCCTATCATTCTGTGATTCTCTAAGCAAGTTACATGTCCATTGCACTGGTGAGCTCAGGCATTTCCCAATGGTTTGCTGGGGAAAAGGGAAGGTGGGGCTGTGTTGGGGAATGTTACATACTGATCCTCTCCTGGGTGCTCACAGAATGGGTGGTCATGGGGGAATTAGCTCCAGAGTGCTTAATCCAGCTTCAGCCCTTGGCACTACTGGGGTTGGAGCTGATACTGCTGTGTGCTGGGGAGGACCAAGCACAGAGCCAGGATTTGGGCTCCCTCAGCACCTCTCTGGGATGTTCGCCCTGATGGCAAGGCCTTGAGGGGTGCAGCTGGGATGTTTAACTGGGATCTGGGAGCTTGTCTGGGTATGTATAGGCTGGGATGGTGAGAGCTGCATGGATTATCTTCAAAAGATAGCCTGGCATGAGCCTGGCACTGGATATTTTACACATTTTTCCCTGTTCATGAAGCAGGACCCAGAGTGCCACAGCTGAGGCATCTGGAGCAGGCAGGGATGGCCATGGGACCTGTCCCTCCTTGCTCCTGTTTTTGGTGTGATGGATGAACTTCTTTCCTTGCTGGTCTATCTCCCTGTCTCACTCATTCCCTCCGACTGCAGGTGGAGGTGAGCCAGAGCACCCTGTCCCCAGCAGCCAGGCCTGTGGGCGTGGAGTGACGCACCCCTGGGAGCGGGCTGCACTTTCGCAACCTCCATCCCAAGGATTCCCAAGGCAGAGTCGAGTGACTCAGCCCTGGCAGCATCCCTAGGGAGGAGCACCCCAGCCCTGGGAGACTGGGGTCCCCTCCACTGGTGGCACTAGGCTGTCCAACCTGCCCTTTGCCACACACAGCCAAGGACCTGATGCTGCTTAGTTTCAAATTCTTCATTTTATTTTTTTTGGAAGTCTTTAGCATCTCCCCCATCTCCACTCAGCACTCTGGTAGGGATGCTATGGCAGCCTCTTTCTCCTTACATTTGCTCAAGCATTTGCCTTCACCCTTCCCCCAGTGTTCTTATTTATTTATTTGTGCATTTTTTCCTCTAATTTATTTTTTCCTTCATTATTTATTATCACACTGCTCCCCAAACTGCAACTACCCAAAGGGCCAGGAAAGCTTTGATTCAAAAACACTTTTTTTTTTTTTTTTTTTTTTTTTTGTGTGGGGGCGCA
>WBNM01036340.1:79393-104978 GCA_013399055.1 Ramphastos sulfuratus | reverse complement strand
ATTTTAAAATTTAGGGAAAAAAAAAAAAAAGAAAAAAAAAAAAAAAAAAAAAAAAAAAAAAAGAAAAAAAAAAAAAAAAAAAAAAAAAAAAAAAGGAAAAAGAAAGGCAAGAAAAAAAAAGGTTGCTGCTTTGCATCTGGTTGCTAAAGGACAAAAGAAAACTATTCCTCGGTCAGAACTGAGCAGAGCCTACAGGCTCACAAGCCCAGGCAGGGTCTGGTTGCAAACACCCTGACTCCAACTCCAGGCCCCCGGTGCTAGTGTGAAGCTGCTGGATGCAGCTAATTAGCAGAACTTGATTCACCAGCCCCGAGCCCCCAAGCAAGGCGGTGGTAACTTTTTCCCGGCGTGGAGCCAGGCCCTCGCCCACTCCCTCTGCCGTTTCCTAAACCGGCAAACGACTCGCAACATGAGGGTGCATTTTCCAGCGGCACCGTCATGTCCCTTCACACCCTTTCTCTGGGTGACACCTACAAAAGCAAACCTGAAGGTGCTTTAGTATCAGCTCTGCCTGATGGGAAACCTAGGAACAGAGTTGCACCGAGCATGGCAAAGGGACCCATCCAGGCTCTGGCTGCTGCATCCCAGCGCTGCAGGCACTGGAGGAGATGTCTTGTGTGTTATGGGTGGTGGCAATCTCTGGTCCTTCAGTGCTGTTTGGAGGCTGTCTTGTCCTGCACAGCCTCCAAACAGCTTAAACAACTTTTTGCTGCTAGCGTGGGCTGCTGTGACCCTCGGGGAGACACTAAATGGAGTTGCAAAAGGCTTAGGCTGGGTACTAATTGTTCCCTCGGTGCCTCTCACACCTCAGACCCTGAGCCCGGTGGCTGGCTGGAGGCTGGGTGGCATAGCTTGGTGTCATAATGGGCAGGAGCCCTCAGCGTGGGATGTTTTCACACCAGGGGACCTTCTCCATCACATCCTGCTCTTCCAGCCTTTCCCATGCTATTTATAAACCAAACAAGGCTTTACGCAGCAAAAGGTCCTTTAAGTCTCTGATCTGCCCTAGTGTCTTCTCTAGGGTTTGCTCATCCACCACCTTGCCTCGCCGGGCGGCTGCCAAACTTGGCATCACCTGCCCCCCTGTCCCACGCACTCCTTGGCCGTGCCCAAATCCCCACCACCCCCGCATCACCTGCCTGCGCCTGACCCCGCTCCGCATCGGACATCCTTCCTCATCCCCCAGCCTATCCCTCCCCCGCCGCCGGGGACACGCCTGGCCCCCACCTCGGAGAGGAGGGCACCTGCCTACCTGCATCTGCTGGCCCCAGGCAGGGATCTGGTGTTGTTTGCCTCACCCCAGTTATTTTGCAGCTGAAACTGCTGGCGACGGGCAACAACAACCCCGGCAGAGGCTGGCAGCAGGCAGCGTCACCAGCGGCTGACGGGATGGGGTGGAAAGCGGCAGCGGTGGCATCGATTCATCGCCTCCCACGCCAGGATGTGCTGGGGAGCACCGGGACCCGATTCACCTCATCGCCCACCTTGAGCAATCCCTGCTGAGGTCCTCAGGGCCATGAGATCCCGGCTTGGGGCAGGGTGGTATTGACTGGCTGGTGGGGTTTCCATGCACCATGCAGAGATGTGCCTCCAGCCACATCCCAGCACACCACCCATCTCGTGTCTTTGCCACTCACCTCATATCTTTGCCAGCACTACGCATCACTTAATGATGTCCTCTGATTTCCAGCTGAAGTTGCCCCAAGGAGACCATCATTTACGCAATTCCCTCTCCTCCACGTGACAGAGCACCAAAGCAATTTGAACCTTCTGGTCCTGGGAGGGGGGTGGGCTGAGAAAGATGAGGGGCAACACCTCATGGTGACCCAAGGGTCAACTTAAAATTGCAACTTGTTTCCTTGGAGTGGGAGCAACTACCCCCAGCTTCCACTGGTGGTGTGGTGAATCAGTCCCAACCTCCTGGGTTGGTTGCTGCTGCATGAGGGTGCCCATAAAGGCTTTTAATTTCTACCTATTTATTGTCACCTTTCTCCTAAGCTCCAGCTTCACTTGTCACTGCAGCCAGCGTTTTCCAATGTGCCTGCCCAGGGTTAAGATCTTGAACCCACACTTAACCACTTTAGCAAACATAAGTCTGTGACTTTGCACAGCCTCTCTCTCAGCTTCTGCTTGCAGAACACCCTGGTAATAATTGTTTGCAGGGTGGGACTTGGCATTCCAGACTCTCTGTCTGCAAACCCCCGAGTGTTTCTCAAGGAGCTCTGCCACCAGTGTGGCTTAGGGTAAAAAATGTGAAGATGCTTTGCTCTGTGCTTGCAGCCAAAGACACTTGAAGGTTATGAGTGGAGGGAGGTATGGGAGCATCCTTGGTGGACACTTCAGCCACTGCTGGGTCCTGGAGCCTCCAGCATCATCTTCTGCTGCAGCCAGGAGTCAATAAAATCATACAACTGTTCTGGTTGGAAAAGACCTTCATGATCATCAAATCCAACCATTAACCCAGCACTGACAGGTCTGCACTAAACCATGTCCCTCAGTACCACATCTACATGGCTTTGACACCTCCAGGGATGGGGCCTCCACCACTGCCCTGGCCAGCCTGTTCCAGGGCTTGACAGCCTTTTTGGAGAAGAAATTGTTCCTCATGTCCAACCTAAACCTCTCCTGGCACAACCTGAGGATGCTTCCTCTCATCACCTAGCTCCAACTTCCTTTCAGGGAGCTATACAGAGCAATGAGATCTGCCCTCAGCCTCCAGGCTAAACAATCCTGGTTCCCTCAGCTACTTCTCACCAGGCCTGTTCTCCAGACCCTCCACCATCTTCATTGCCCTTCTCTGGATCCACTCCAGCACCTCAATGTCCTTCTTGCAATGAGGGGCCCAAAATTGAACCCAGGTTTCAAGGTGAAAGCTGAACTGCTTGGACACTGCCACTGGAGAGCTCTGTTAGCTAAATATTTGCCCCTCCCTACAGTGCTACCATTTCATTATGATTTCCTTTCTCTCTCATAATTGTTGTTTTTATTTAGCTTCACACCTCCAAACTGGTGCAGTGAGTGGGGGATTAAGGTCATGCTGTTGGGCAAAGGTTTTCTGCAAAATCCTCGGGGCCAGCTGGCTGCAGCCTCTGGTCCCTGGCATCACATGTGTGTGTCCCTGAAACAAGGGCCACTTGGGCTGATCTTGGTCAAAGAGGCATCACTCATGTCCCTCCCTACACCAGAAGGGTGTCCTGGGGGTGTCCCAGGCAGTGGCAAGTCAGTGAGATATCAGTGAGGACCCTGACACCAGGCAGCTTTGTCTGGGGTGGCTTGGGGTTGCTGCACAGCAATGACCAGAATCAAACGCAGGTCCTCAGAGCCCCCTTTGCACCCCTCTACACATTTTTGCACCCTTTAATTTCTTTTCTTTGAGACCTAGCAGGTCCCAAAGGTAGCCTGTCCCTGTGGGTGACACAGTGGTGTGACCTGCTCCTGTCTTGTCATGCCTCCCTAAAAAACCTGAGATGGAGATCAGAGAAGCATCCCAGGACCAGCCCCAGCAGCTAAGCCCTCTTTGGGCTGTCAGCAGCAGCAGGAGACTCCTGGGTACCAGCAACCCCTTGAAGGAGAGAGATGAAAATGCTTTCAAAAGCCTAAGCCTGAGGAGCATCCCAATCATTACTGAACTTATTACAGGGGCCTCTAGGACAGAAACAGCAAGTTCACCCTTGCAACAGGAGGGGAAGTTGCAGTAGTCCTTGCTTGGAGTGAGTTTTTGGTTCTCCATCTTTGGAGCAGGGCAGAAGAGGACAGATTATGATATCCTGTCTTTGGAACAGGGCATAAAATGGCAGGTTTTGATACCCCATCTTTGGAATAGGGCAGAAAAGGGCAAATTTCCATGCCCCATCTTTGGAACAGGGCAGAAAAGGGCAAATTTCCATGCCCCATCTTTGGAAAAGGGCAGAAGAGGGCAAGTTTTGATACCACATCTTTGGAACAGGGCAGAAAAGAGCAACTTTTGATGCCACGCTTTTGGAGCAGGGCAGAAAAGGGCAAGTTTTGATGCCACATTTTTGCAGCAGGACAATAAAGGGCACTTTCGATGCTCCAAATTTGAGCAACTGCCCAAAGCAGCTGCACTTTGGCCCTGTATGATGTAACTTCCTCCACACACACACACACCAAGTTTCTTTCCTTTTTTTTTTTTTTCCATTTTGAGCACGTTTTGGCCTGTCATCCCCTGCTCTGCTGACTGCTGGAGGAAAGCACGAGGCACCTTCCCCTTGCCTCAGCAGCTCGTGGCCTGCGATGCCTCATGTGAACCTGACCCCACCAGCCTTGACTCAGCTAATTCCCCCTCACCCAAGGAGTTAACCAAGCTCCTGCTGCCACCATCCATGCAAGGGCAAAGGTGATGGGTTGGAGCAGTGGGAGATGTTCAGGACCCACCAGCACCACCACCACCACCAAGTCCATGTCCTCATCTTGAGTACTGCATTCAGTTTTGGGCTCCCCAGTTGAAGAGGGACAGGGATCTGCTGGAGAGGGTCTATGAGGATGATGAGGGGACTGGAGCACTGCTTGATGAGGAGAGGCTGAGGGACCTGGGGCTGCTTAGTCTNTTGTCTGGTCCTGCTCTGGCAGGGGGGTTGGACTTGATGATCTCTTTGGGTCCCTTCCAACCCCTAACATCCTGTGAGCCTGTGATCCCACCACCAGCTGCCACTGAAGCAGCTGGGTGAGCAGGGCTGGAGATGGTTGTTTGGATCCTCTCTCTGCTATCTCACCAGTACCTGACCTGCCCTAAAAGTGGGACGAACATCTGTACCTGCTTACTGGACATGTTTGGAGCATCCTGTAATTAATGGTTTGCTCAGCAATTGAGGGTGATGGCTGCTTAGGGTTATTAGCCAATGATAAATAGCTGATGTTGTTGATGTTGCTACCTTGAAGCATCTCATTTCAGCATCTGAACTGAGCAAAAGAGCCAGAGGCCAGACGCCCGGTGCCAAGACCCTACCAAAGCCCTGCACATGGGCATCCCTGCTCTGAGTTTGGATCCATATGGTGATCCCAGTGGCAAGGACCTGTGCATGGGCAGGAGATGTGCAGAGCCCCCAAGCCCAGGGTAGCAGGAGTGGGAGTGGGCTTGGGGACATGGATGCAAGCAGATGACCTTTCCTGGAGGTGTTCAAAACCAGGCTGGACAAGGGCTTGAGCTAGCTGGTCTAGTGGAAGGTGTCTGTACCCATGGTGGGGAGGTGGAACTGGATGATCTTTAAGGTCCCTTCCAACTCAAGCCATTCTCTGTCGAGGGGCCTAATCCAAAGTCCACTCAAGGTTTCTCATATGTTTAACCCATCTCAGTGCACAGATATAAGACCAGATAAAAGAACTGAAGGAGCACTGAGTTGTCCCAGCCCTCCTTCCATACAGGTGTGAGGGACAAGTGCTCACATGAGGATGCTCATTTATTTAATTTTTTTTTTTGGGGGTGGGGGGAAGCTTTGGTGAGAGAGATGTTTGTCAAGCCTTAAAAAAAATTTGCTTCCTGATTATGGTGAGATTAAAAAGCACCTAAGCCACCATCATCTTCATCTCCTCTGTCCATAATCACACTGACATCCAGAGACCAGGTTGGGTTTTTCCATGAGGCTGTTCTGGGGAGACATTTGGAGCACTCTGTCCCTGGGCAGCACAGTAGCTACTGGAGGCAACTGCTCGCACCCAGCCCTGGGGGCAAGAACCTGCAGATGAATCCTGGGGGTCTACTTGCTCCCCAGAAAGACGACCAGGGTCCAAATAGCCAGAGGAGAGGCTGCATAGGACGCCTGCCTTGATGGTGGGCAGGGTCCTAAGCACACTCATGGACCTCATCTACCTTGAGCAGCCACACCTGAGACCCCACCCACACCCTCCGGCCAAGACTATTTAAGCTCAGGGGCTGGCCCCCAGCTCCCGCCCTGGTTCCGGTGGCGCTGGTCTGCAGCTGTGGCCCCTGCAGCGCTTGTGCAGGAGGTCAGCGATCACCTCCAGCGCCCTCTCCTGGTGGGATCCTGCAGCTGCGTGGCAGCTCAGTCCCCTGCATGGACCTCGGAGCGGGCTTGCAGCCCTTCTTGCTGGCTCATCTCTAGCTCCAGGAGCTGGATGCCCTACAGGTCTGGGTCTCCAAATGGCACTCTGTGAGCAGCCTGCGTGCCTAAGGAGCGCTGATTTGTGCTATAATCTCTTCTCTAAGTGGGAGGAGCTTGGTCTTGCTCTCTTTGACATGGTCACTCATTCCTGAAAGGTTTGTAGGTCCTTTACAGCCTTAAAGTCTTTCTCCCTCTACTGAGTTTGGCTGGGGCTGCCTGAAGGACTTTCTAGCACCTCACCCCCCTTAGAAAACTGAGATAAATGTGTCTGGTGAGGGAGGGTCTTGAGGCCCTCCTCTGGGCAGAGGTCCTGGGAATAAAACTTGGTGTCTGAGCACAGCAGTATTTTGGGTGCTTGGTTTCATGCTTCCTTTAGCTCAGGTGTGGGGCAGGGCAATAGGTTGATTTAGTTCTTTGCAGAAAAGTGCCCAGGTCCTAAAGGGCAGGCAGGTGTCACAGCAAAGAAAGGTGTCCTTCCATCCTGGAGAGGTTGCATCTTTGGGCTTTGTCCTGAGACCTGAAAGACCTCATATCAGGTACAGGAAAGAGCATCAGGTTTTGCCTGGTAGTCCATGCTCTTGTGCAATGCTCTTGCCCCCCATTCACTGAGGTTTGCTTGCTGCAGATTAGGAAGTCCTTCCCTTTCCACCAGAAGGTTTACCTCCAGCTGGCTGAGTCCCCTCTACTGCTGGGAGAGAAGACTGCTGGCCCAGAGAGCCCCTTAGGAAGAGGGGACCCAGGCAGAAGGTACACCCACATCCTGAGCCCCCTGGATGTTATGGAGCCCATCATCAAAGAAAATGTGGGGCTGGATCTGGGAGAGTATGGGGCCCTTGGGAGCCCCATCCATGAAGAAAGCCTCGTCGATGGCCAAGCCCCACTCCCGGAGCGTCTTGATGGCTCTGACGCCCATGTCCCGGCCGCTGCGGGCGGTCACCAGGTAGGTGCGGATGGGGGAGGTCTCCTGCTGGAACTTCTTGCGCATCTTCCCCAGGTGCATGGCAAAAGCCTTCAGGGGACCCTGGAAGCACAGCAAGACACTTGGAATGGTTTGGAAATAAGGGGATGCCCACTTTACCTGTACAAAATCCTTGTTCCTCTTCCAGGGTTTCTCAGAGCTCTGTGGAGCATATGGAGGCCTGTGTGGTGCACGACTGGGAGATGCTGGGGCTGGTGCTGTGCGCTGGGATGCTGGGGAGGAAGGTTTGCATTATGGTGCTCATTCTAATCCCAAAGTGACCAGGAAGGTATGTCCCAGTGAGCAGTGCCCCTGGATCTGAGTCCTGCAGGCATCTGCAGAGCAAGAGGTACCAGCCTACAGAAGGTGACCTTGGGGGTCACCACAACCGTGGCCATTTGGGAGCTCACTTAGAGCCATCANTGAATGTGTTTAGAAGATGCAGAGATGTGGTGCTGAGGGACATGGGTTAGCCCCAGACTCAGAGTTAGGTAATGGTTGGACATGATCTCAAAGGTCTTTCCCAAGCAAGATGATTCTGTGCTTGTGACACATCTGATAAGGCCCCACCCCAGGGCACGAGTGGTGGGATGCAAATCGTGTAAGGATCGGTGGTTTTTTTGGCTCCTTGTGGGAGAGGTGCTTGTGGTGGGTGCAGAGCCTGTGGGTGCCCGTGGAAGTGGGCTGGCTTGCTCACCTCTCCCATGGGCACAGCCTCCATCGCCCGCTCGTAGCGCAGTGCCCCCTCCAGCCCCTGCTCCCGGAAGACCTGTTCTGTCTCGTCGGAGAAGAGCACAGCATCGCCATCAAACACCACCCGCAGAGGGGTGCTGGGGGCCTGCACCTCCTGCTGAAAGACCAGTGCTGCTGACACCCCTGCAAGACACAGCAAGGTGGGCTCAGGAGGGGCACCTCACCCTGGGGTGCAGCCTGGGCATGGCCACCTCCTCACTGCGCATCTGCCATGGCTGCGTCCTGCACTGCACCGTTGGGATCGCTGAGCTTGGGGCTTTCTGTGGGGGTCACCTCAACCTCCACAGCAGTGGAGTCACCAACCCTGGATGTTTTTAAGGGCTGTTTGGATGTGGTGCTTAGGGATATGGTTTGAGGTGAATCTTGTGGAGTAGGGTTGTAGGTTGGACTTGGTGATCCTGAGGGGCTTTTCCAACCTGAGTGTTTCTGATTCTTTCTAGGGGCGTCTGTCTCCATGGAGGTGGACAATAAAACAGAAACTGAGATCTGCTAGGGGATGATGGGGACAGGTTAGATGTTAGGAACAAGTTCTTTACTGTGAGGGTGGTGGAACACAGGAACAGGTTGCCCAGGGAGGCGGTTGAGGCCCCGTCCCTGGAGATATTTGATGTGAGGCTCAACAGGGCTCTGGGCAACCTGATCTAGTTGAGGATGCCCCTGCTGACTGCAGGGGGGTTGGGCTAGATGACCTTTGGAGGTCCCTCCTGACCCAGACCATTCTATGGGTGGTTGTGTAGGCACTGGCAGCCCTCCTCCTGGTGCTTGCCTGCCCTGCCAAGCCTGGCTTTAATGCCCAGATTTAGCATTCCGTGCTATGAGTAATAGGGACTGCCACTTCCACTTGATTGGGGTAATTGGCTTAATTACAGGCCTATGAGCTGGTGCCTGCCTACCCTCATCCATGGGACTCAGGTCCCCCCCCAAAATGAGAGGACGCTTGTCAGAGCAGTGATGCTGTTCAAGGTGGCTCCAGGAAGGAGCTGTGCAGTGAAGGTAAATCCAGGCTGCAGGTGGCTTGCTCCTGCCCTTGAAGGACCTTGGCCAGCTGATAGGCTCCTAGCCAAGTAAATTAATAAGGAGGTGATTAACCCCATTAGAGCTGTTGGGGAGACTGCACTCCCTCCAATCCAGGTCAAGCATCTGCTTGCATCTATCACTGAGCACAAGGTGACCCTGCAGGTACCAAGAAAGCAAATTTCTGCAGGGTTCCTGCAAAGCCCTGGGACTCATCAGTGAACCCTCACTGATCCAGGGAGCAGCCATGGGGAGCAGCTTTGGGTAGACAGGTTTCAATGTCAGGCAGGGAAGGAGCAGCCCATGGCTAGAAGGATGCATAAAGCACTTGGTGGCCTCTGAAGGCATCTGAGAGCCCCTGGTGTCCTTTCAGGCTACTGGTGGGGACAGAAGAGGAGACTGAAGTGTTCAGGACTGTTCTGGTAATCAATGTGCCGCTCAATCTCTTGCCCCCATGAGAGTGTGTTGGCTCTTGGTACTGAGCTTGTGAGGCAGAGTGTGGTGGATCTGGGGACATGGGATGGAGGGGAGAACCCACCTCTCTGGAGGGCACTGCAGACATCTGTCCTGTCAGCTGAGAGGAAGAGCTTGACTCCGTGGGACTTCAGGTACTGTGTGGAGTCCTCGTCACTGACAAAGCAGAACTTGGAGATCTCCAAGCCTTTGAGTCGGGGGATGCAAGCAAAGTCTCTGTTATGAAGCAACATCCTTCTTGGAGCCCTCAGCCCATCCCCTCCCCAGTTCATGGTGTGCTTTGCTGCAGAGCTCAGAGCACTCCATCCCCCAGTGCTGCGTGGGGAACCTGCCCAGGATCTTGTTGCATCTCCTTGCCCTATTTATCTCACAAAACTACATATTCCCTTCATCCTTCCCCTGAATAAGCCTTCCTGGCAGCACTCTGGTTTTGAGAACTGTGTCTTTAGTAGCTGCCTGTGGATGCCCAGGCTGTGCAAAAAGCTGCCAGACCCCATGGGGCAAAGGATTGTCCAGCTCTGGGGTCCTCAATACAGACATGGACCGGCTGGAGCAGGGCCAGAGGAAGCCACAGTGACAGTGGGAGGGCTTGAAGCCCTCTGCTGTGAGGCCAGGCTGAGAGAGTTGGGCTTGGTCAGCCTGGAGAAGGTTCCAGGGAGACCTTCTGGTGGCATTTCAAGTGCTTAAAGGGGCCTAAAAGAAAGCTGGGAACAGACTTTTTGAGCAGGGTCTGTTGTGACAGGACAAGGGGCATTGGTCTGAAGTAAAAGAGGGAGACTCAGAGTGGAGAGAATGAAAAAATGTTTGACACTGAGGGTGATAAGACCCTGCCCCAGGTTGCCCAGAGATGTGGTAGCTGCCCCATCCCTGGCAGCCTTGCAGGTCAGGTTGTTTGGGGCTTTGAGCAACCTGCTCTAGTTGAGGATGTCCCTGCTGACTTTAAAGGCCTCTTGCAACACAAACCACTCCATGATGTGGCAGAAGGGAGCTGAACTCTGCCAAGAAGCCTGGTCCTTGGCTGTGCTCCAACACCCTAGGCAAACTGCATAGGGCTGGCAGGGATTATTTCCAACAGAAGCCCTTCCTCATCTATCTCCTGGCTCTGTGTCTGCCACTGATGTTCCACTGCTTCACAGGTTCCTGGGGGGGTAAGCAGGGACCCCCGGGGGTGGGGTCCTCCCTTACCGTAGTGCTTGGCACTGTTGATGATGCGCACACCACTCTCTGGGCTGTTGTTGGAGAGCACCAGGATGTCAAAGAGGCCCTTCTCTGCTGGGTTGCTTTCCAGAATCTTCTTGTTCACATACTGTGCTGCCTGCCAGGAAAAGGTGAGACTTTTGGAGGGGCATAGCTGCAGTGGTCTTCTCAGGGCTGTTTGTGCTGCATCTCTCAACAACTGGTCCTGATCTCAACCAGAGCCTGGGCTGCATCAGGAGCAGTGTGGGCAGCAGGGTGAGGGAGGTGATTCTCCCTCTCTACTCTGGTGAGACCCCCCACCTGGAGTACTGCAGCCAGTTCTGGAGCCCCTGGGACAAGAGGGATGTGGAGATGCTGGAGCGTGTCCAGAGAAGGACCACAAGGACAAGCAGAGGGCTGGAGCACCTCTGCTATGAGGAGAGACTGAAAGAGTTGGGGCCGTGCAGTCTGGAGAGGAGAAGGCTCCAAGGTGACCTTCTTGGGGCCTTCCAGTGTCTGAAGGGGGCTACAAAAAAGCTGGAGAGGGACTTTTTAGGCTATCAGGTAGTGACAGGAGTAGGTGGAATGGAGCAAAGCTGGAGGTAGGGAGATTTAGGCTGGAGGTGAGGAGGAAGCTCTTCAGCATGAGAGTGGTGAGAGCCTGGCATGGGTTGCCCAGGGAGGCGATTGAGGCCTCATCCCTGGAGGTGTTCAAGGCCAGGCTGGATGAGGCTCTGGCCAGCCTGATCTAGGGTAGGGTGTCCCTGCCCATGGCAGGGGGGTTGGAACTGGATGATCCTTGTGGTCCCTTCCAACTCTGACTGATTCTATGATGCTAACTGTGCTCTGTCCCCTGTGCTGGGCACTGGTGAGGCCACATCTCATACTGGGTTCACTTTGGGGCCCCTCACTACAAGAAGGACATTGAGGGGCTGGAGCATGTCCAGGGAAGGGAAAGGAAGCTTTTGAAGAGTCTGGAGAACAGTGCTGGTAAGGAGCAGCTGAGGGACCTGGTGTTCAGCCTGGAGAAAAGGAGGGTGAAGGGAGACCTTCTGGCTCTCTACTGCTCCCTGAAAGGAGGCTGGGGCCAGATGGGGTTTGGTCTCTTCTCCCAAGTAATAAGTGACAGGACAAGAGGAAATGGACTCAGGTTGTTCCAGGGGACATTTAGGTTGGACATGAGGAATGATTTCTTCCCCAAAAGGGTTGTCAAGCCCTGGAACAGGCTGCACAGGACAGTGGTGGAGTCCCCATCCCTGGAGGGATTTAAAAGTCATGTGGATGTGATGCTGAGGAACATGGTTTAGTGGTGGACTTGGCAGTGCTGGGTTATTGGTTGGATTTGATCAAGGTCTGTTCCAACCAAAACAATTCTATGGCAAGGCTGGCAGGTTAGAGAGCCAGGAAGAGCAACTCTCCTGCAAAAGCCACCTCTGGGAGGGCAGGGAGCAGGATGGCCTAGTAGGGCAGGTGGAATTGTGGGACCAGTGAAAAGCAGAGGTGTGAGTGCCCTGCCAAAAGGCCAGGCCACACATCTATACCCTATGGTGGGAAATAAGACCTGAAGCTGTGAAAGCTTTCACTTCATCCTGTGAGTGTCTGTGTGTGCCCTCAGGCAGGTGTGGGGCTCACCTGGATGAAGGCAAAGGCTGTGCCTGGTGGCAAGGGTTTGTCCTGGTTGGCCAGCTGATGCCTTGTGTACTCCTCTTTGCCCTTCTCCAGGTAGAGCTGGTGCTCCTCCTCCAGCTTGAAGATGGCTCTGGTGGTCACTGCAATGACCAGTGCCTCTCTGGGGTCTTTCTGCAGGACAGGGAGGAAAGAGGGGTTAGAGGACAGTAAAGAAAGAGCTTGGGGAGGAGTGAACAAGGAGACCCAGGAGTCCCATGGTAGTGGGATTGAGTGTTGGAAGCATCACCCATGTGTCACAGTTCCTGATGCCTTTGGAGGAAAGGTACCAAGACAAAGCTTCACCTTCAGGCCATCAAGGCTGAGGCAGGCAGTTGTAAAACCCTAACCTGTCTTGTAAGTGCCAAATGCTTCTGTGAACAGCTCATGCTAGAGGATTGCTTCATCCTTCTGATATTTGTGGGCAGAGTGCTGCCATGGTCACTTGTTTGTGCTGAGCTGGGCACTGCTGGGTTTCTCTGCCTGTACTGGTGGCTTTACTCTGGGTTCTGGGAAGTCTACTGAAGTCTCTACACACAGATGCTGCTGCTTTCTGCCTGGCTGCACCCAAATTTGTATGAGCAAATGCCCACAGCCCTGCAACTTCTTCCCATGGAGGATCCCACTGGGACTTCACTCGGACCAGGTGTCCAGCAGCTTCTGCTGAAACCCAGGCACAAGCAACTCAATGCACCACAGCTCCAGGTTGTGGTGTGCTCTCTGCTGTGGTGGCATTTCAAAACCATCTCTAATTGAGATGTATACAGGATGTGAGTTTTGTAACCAAGAACCTTTTACCTGCTTCACTTCAGTGTTTATCACAGTGCCTTCAGGCTCTGCCATCCTCCCACTGGCAACCTCCAAGAGGGGAAAAAAAAAAGACACAATTAAATAAACTGTAATAAAGCCCATTCTAGAGCAGGGGAAGAGTGGAAAAGGGACAGGAGACATCCTTCCCACCTAGTGGAGCAGCCCAAGTGAACCTACTCCTGCTGACAGCAGCTCAGTTGCCAGAACCTGGGCTGATAGTTCCAATGCATTATGATGGAGCAGGGGCTTTTCAACCACAGATCACTGCTGCTGTGTTAATTTCCTTCCCCTCAAAGACTGTTTTGTTTGGTTTTTGTTTTTTTCTTAGGGGGAAACTGCTGGAAGTAGTTGTGGAGCTCTTCTCCCAGCAAAATATATCTGTATTCAAAAGCCAAAGTAGGTCAGATCTCATGGGCAGGCTTCTAGTTCACCTCCCTTACTGCCTTTCTTGCTGCTCTTGCTTGGGTGGTGAATCTGTGTCCACAGATAAGCAAATTTCCCTGCATGAGGAGCTCGTTTGCAGCTGTGACAGGCCTGAGTAAGTAGAGATGTGTGGGGAGGGCTTGGATGCAGGATGAGACCCCCCTCCATGGGGCTGGTCTGCTCCTCCACAGCACTGTGAGCCAGCCCTAGGCAGATGTAAATCTTGAGGTGGCTACAGGGTCTGCCTGTGCCTAGCAGCTGAATCTTAAACTCCATTTATGTTTGTGCAGCCAGCTGCTGTGGTTTCTGTGCCCACTGTGCTGCAAACCTTTTCTGTGCACCAGCCAGAAGGGCACTTTTAGGATTCAGTCTGAGGGATGGGAACTGTTCCCAGTGCCACCAAGAAGGATCCCATGGTGGGGTTGTCTCCACCCAGCAGCTCCTGTAAGAACACTGCAGGGTTTATCTGGAGAGCAGATGCAGCAAGGGGCTGCTCTAGACACGTTCTGAGAATGGCAGGGGGGTTAAGACCTCATGTACCAGCTCTTGCCCTACCTGAGTGCTGGGGGGAGCTGTCTAAGCATAGACCAAAGCCAGCAGGTAGAGGACAAGTCAGGGTCTTTAGAGAGTCCTTTTACCTGCTCTAATTCTCTTGAATTCCTATTTGTTATTCAGGGGCTGCAAAGTGTTGCCTGGGCCGGTAGGAAATGCTCTTGGCTGATGCTAGAGCCTTGCCATAAGGGGGGGTTCAGTGCTTCCATGTGCCCCCTGGGGTGGAGAGCCTGGAAAGCTGGGAGATGCTGAGCATCCCTCTGCTTCCCCCCTTCACAACAGCCAGTGCTGGGAAGGGGTCTCCTCGCAGAAAGCAGGCAGAGAAGCTCTGCAGGGGAAGAAGCTTTCCTCTGAATTTCAGCCGAGTACTTTTTTGAAAGTGAAAACGCAATGAGAGGAGGCAACGGAGCTGAAAAACGCCGGAAAAGGTGGCGGCGGAGGGGGAACCGCTTCTAATTTCTGCTCTGCTCTTCCCAGTGCTGCAAATCAAGCCCAGTTTCTCTTTCCCATCTCCCTGCCTCTCAGAGCCGCACTATTCATCCCCCTCACGCACCCTCACTACCAGCCCCCAGCCGCGGCGAAGCGTTCCGGGGGGATGCTCGCAGCTCACACCGAGCAGACGGAACCCCCTTCCCGAGCCCACAGCCAGCGTTTTGCTGGAGAGAAAACCCCAAACTCACCGACTCGGAGCCCCTGCAGGGGCAGCATGCAAGCCGGGACGGTGCTGTTCGTATTTCCCCCTCGCCGTGCGCGCAGGCAGGAAGGAGGCAGCAGGCAGCCTGGAGTGCAGCTCCGCTCCCCGGCGTGCTGGGATTTGTAGGCAGCTGCCTGGCTTGGAATGGTGCCCAGGCTTGGCTGCCTTCCCCAGCTGGCACAGCACAAGCAGCTCATGGCCGCCCAGACCTGGCCACAGCCCTGCCCCTGCTTTCTGGGCTCCCTCAGAGCTGGTGCTGGCTGCCCACCAGCTCTCTGGTGCTGGCTGAGGGTATTCAGAGCCTGCCTTCAGCCCTCTCATTGCTCAGCCCTGTACCTCCAAACCTCTCATTTCCCAGCCCTCAAATAGATAATAATTATGTTTTGGTCCAAAAATACAAGGGTATGTCTTCAAGAGCAGCTTGCAGAGGGCTGGGCTGGGGAGAAAGGATGGTGGAGACGTGGCAGGCTGCAGTGGGTGCTCGCCATGTGCAATTTTACAATCATGGCTTTTGGGTCTTCTCTTCCATCTATTTATTTGTCTGCTACCTTGAGGAGGGTTGCTCTGGGGCTGGGATCTTGTTGGGATCCTGGCAGACTTGTTCTGCTGAGGTTTTGCAGCATCCCCTTTCCATGTGATTTGAGGGGTGCTGTCCCAGAGGAGCAGCTCCCATTCTCTGCAGCTTTTCCTTGGACCAGCCAGGCCATATCCCAGCCTTCCTGATGGAAGATGTCCCAGAGAAGCAGCTCTCCCAAGGCTAGCTCTTTGCCAGAGGAGACCCAACTCAGCTCTTTTAAGGTGTGTGGTACCAAGTGATCACCAGATCTTCCACACTGTGGGCTGCAGCTGGGGTCCTGCCCAGCTTGGCTTCAGTGAGATGCTTGTCTGTAGCAAGCAGGCTGTTGAATCACAGAATTGTAGAATGTCTTGAGTTAGAAGGGACCTTAAAAATCATCTAGTTCCAATCCCACTGCCGTGGGCAGGAACACTTCCCACTAGACCAATGGGTGCTCAAAGCCCCATCCTGTCTGGTCCTGAACACTTCCAGGGATGAGACATCCACAGCTTCTCTGGGCAACCTGTTTTAGCATCTCACCACCCTCACAGTCAAGCAGATCTTACTAATGTTCATTTTAAATCTACCCTGCTCTAGTTTAAAACCACTGCCCCTTATCCCTTCACTATTTACAAATAGTCCTTCCTCAGCTTTCCTGTAGCCCCCTTCAGGCACTGGAAGGCTGCTCCAAGGTCTCCATGGAGCCTTTTCTTCTTCAGGCTGAGCAGACTCCAGAAGAAGTGCTCCAGCCCTCTCATCTTTCTGACCCTGCTCTGAACCCTCTCTAACACTTCCACATCCTTGTGTTGGGGGCTCCAGAGCTGGCCCCAGCCTTGCAGGTGGGGTCTCAGCGGAGAGGCAAAATCCCTTCCCTGCCCTTGCTGCCCACACTGCTGGGCATCAGCACAGGACAGGTCGGCTCTGCACTGGCAGGGCTCAGCGCTGGCTCATGCCCACCTTTTCACCCACCGGTTCTCTGGGTGGCAGCTGTGCCCACCGGCATGTGGCAGGCAGGTTTTGCTTCCTGGTCCCTCAGGGAGTTCCCTGCTGGCTTCTCGCCTGCGTGAGCAGTGCTTGGGTCAGCGCTGAGGTGGGGCCACCGGAGCTGCGGGGCCGCCCGGTTCCTGGGCTGGCGAAGCAGACTTTCCAGTTTCGGCCTGGCTCTGCAGCCACCGTCCCTGCTCCACCCTCAGCTGCACCCACCAAGGTCCCACCTCACCCCACAGCATGTCCATGCCACACACCGTGGCCGGGCCTGGAGATCACACAGCGGGGAAGGGAGACTGAATCTGAGCAGGAGACCTGTTGGTAAGTCTGATTTTGGGAACCTGGTCTGCACAGGGTGGGAGTGGGAAGCAGGGCTCCCCTGTGCCCTTTTTCAGGAGTAAGGGTGTTCCATAATCCCTGCAGAGCCCACTGAGGCTGCACTGCCTCCCCCAGACCACAGAAGGCTGTCCCCATTGTCCCCACAGCCTCAGCTCCTGGGGCTGGGGTATGCTCATTTTAAACCAGGGCCAATGTCACACTAACGTGACACAGCCCATGGTGGGTCTGGCAGGGAAAAAGTGCTGAGACACCTAATTCTGTGCTGGGTGGGTGCCTGCTGGCCACTGCTGTCACAGCCACCCACTGCCCTGGCCCAAAGCAGTGCCTAGTGCTTTCTAAATACCAGAGGCATGTCACTGGCCACCGATTTCCATGTGTGTTGAGAGGAGAAACTGCCACGAGAGCTGTTGGTGGTGAGGCTGTGAGCAGAGCTCAGGTGTCCAATGGCACAGATGTCCCTGGTGGTCCTGGGCAAGTCACTCAAGCTGTGCCTCATTGTCCCAGCAATGATGCTTTGAGGAGACATTATAGTAGCCTTCCAGTATCTGAAGGGGGCCTGCAAGAAGGCTGGGGAGGGACCATTTACAAGGTCTTGCAATAACGGAATGAGGGGCAATGGCTTTGAACTGGCAGAGGGGAGATTTAGACTGGATGTCAGGAAGAAGTTCTTTCCAGTGAGGGTGGTGAGGCACTGGAACAAGTTGCCCAGGGAGGTTGTGGCTGCTCCCTCCCTGGAGGGGGTCAAGGCCAGGCTGGAGGAGGCCTTGAGTGGCCTGTGCTAGTGGGGGGGGTCCCTGCCTATGGCAGGGGGGTGGGACTAGATGATCCTTGAGGTCTCCTTCCAACCTTACCATTCTATGATTCTATGCTGAAAGGATGACAGCAATTCCTAGCCCCCCTACCTGCAGGCAGCAAACATCGCCGCTGGAAAACTGAAAGGCTGTTGCCGGCTTCAGGCCTCAGCAGATGAAAGGGTCTTTCCAGGAGGATCCTCATACAAGGAGCTATAGCCCTGTGGGGTGGACAGAGCACAGGCAGAGCAAGGTGGTGGCAGCTGCTCGGGTGGGGAAGTGCTCAAATGTTGGGCAGCCAAGGCAAAGAGCCTCGATCGTGTCACCAGCACTGGTTGCCACCAGTGCTTTGATGGCTGCAGACCCTCTTGCTGTGCAGCCCAGCTGAACCTCTCCTCCTCTTGCTCCTCACCTTTGAAAGGAGGCCAGAAGGAAGTTCTGGCTTGGAGGATGCATTGCTGCTAGGATAAGAGCCTTGCTGTGGGGAGAGGAGTGATAGAATCTGTTCTGCTTTAAATCTGAAACCTTCCCTTCAGCTGCGTCACTGTTGCCATGTGCACAGGTCAGGCTTACGCAGTTCTGAGCTGGCATGAGCTCACCTTGGTGGCACCACTGCCACCTGCACTGTGTGCACCAGCCCTGTTGCAAGCTCAGGAGCAAACTCTCCTGCTCCTCAGCACTGGGAGACAGCGGGGAAAAGAGCTGAGAAAGGAGTGTTAGCTTATGGTGGGATGAGCAAGCCCTTCAGCTCAGGCTGCAGGACCAGGGAGCAGCCACCCAAAACAGCTCTTGGCTTTCTCTCACCTGCAGCCAGGTGATTCCTCTTCTCCAAACCAAAGGAAAGCTCCCTAACCTGTGCCCCTGCTGCCTCCCCTTTCCACAGGCAGGCTTGCAAGGACAGAAATGAGAATGCAGGAGGTGAGGGGCTGGCTGGCATACAGCCCTGCCTGCCTGCAGCTCCCTCCTGCTTCATTTCACACCTCAGTGCCAGGGTGGCCAAGCCCTAACCGCTTGTGCTGGGCTCTCTTTTACTGGTGTTTGCTCTCGCTGGGGCCACCGGTGGCGCACAGGCTGCTGGAAGGAAACCTCCACCCTGCTCGTTTCTCTTGTGTCCACAGGTCACCCCAGCACAGCCATGGTGGTGGCAGCCAGGAAAGGTGGGGTGACGAGGTCCCCCTTCACCAGCAGCCCTGTGTCCATCGCCAGCACGGCTCAGCCAGGACTCCTGGGCGGCTGGCTCAGCCGGATCCCCTGTGAGTATGGCAGCACTTGTTCCCCTTACCATGTCTGCTGGGGCTCTGGGTTGTCTCTGCTGCTGGGTGAGGTTCAAAAAAGCCAACTGCAAGGTCTTGCATCCAGATTGATACCAGGGTTTGCCCCAATGGGGGTTTGGGGATGAAGGGCTGGAAAGCAGCCCTCTGGAGAAGGACTTGGGGTGCTGGTGGCTGCAAAGCTGGACATGAGCTGGCACCGAGTGCTTCCAGCCTGTCCTGGGCTGATCCCCAGCAGCAGGGGCAGGGAGGGGGTTCTGCCCCTCTGCTGTGACACCCCCCGAAGTGCTGGGGCCAGCTCTAGAGTCCTCAGCACAGACAGGGATCTGCTGGAGTGGGGCCAGAGGAGGCTACAGCAATGAAGGGAGGGCTGGAAGCCTTCTGCTGTGAGGCCAAGCTGGGAGAGCTGGGATTGTTCAGCCCGGGGAGGAAAAGACTCCAGGGAGACCTTCTGGTAGCCTTTCAGTGCTTAAAGGGGCTAATCAGAAAGCTGGGGACAGAGTTTTGAGCAGGGTCTGTTGTATCAAGACAAGGGGTGATGGTTTGAACTAAAAGAGGGAGATTCAGACTGGAGAGGAGGAAGAAATATTTGACACTGAGGGTGGTGAGACACTGGTCCAGGTTGCCCAGAGAGGTGGGAGATGTCTCATCCTTGGAACCATTGCAGGTCAGGCTGCTTGGGGCTCTGAGCAACCTGCTCTAGTTGGGCATGTCCATGCTGACTGCAGAGGGGTTGGACTAAATGACCTTTTAAGGTCCCTTCCCACCCCAAAGCAGTCTGTGATTCTATCACACCAAACACACTTGGTATGTTTTTGCTTGTTGTTAACTCTTCTGTCCATCTCCATTCCCTGCATGTTGTGCCAGTACCCAAATGGGCTCTCATTGCTGTGGCTGTGGCAGTGGCCATTCTCTTCCTCCTCTTCCTCATCTGCATCATCAAGTGCTGCTGTTGCAAGAAGAAGCCCAAGAAGAAGGAGAGAGTTGGTTTGCTTGCTGTCAGCAGCTCCACCACAGCCAACCTTGTGCGTCCTGCTTTCCTCTCTCCCCCACCTCACCTCTCACTGAGAGGTTTGGTGCCACACAGCCTGGTTCTGCTGCTGGTGGGACCACAGCAGGGCTGACATGTGGCTGGGCACCTCCTGAAGATAGTCTTCCTCTGTGCTGCAGGTCCAGCCTGAGATGGAGGACCTGGAGCAGGGCACAGAGCAGACACGGCGAGGAAAGCTGCAATACTCCCTGGAGTACAACTTCCGTGCGCATGAGGTGGGGATGCTGGCAGCTGTGGCACAGCAGGGATGAGGATTTGCTCTTGCATGATCCCTCTTTGCTGCCCACTGAGGGGGGAACCATACCCTCTTACACCTTCCCCCTTGCCCACAGCCTGCTGGCTCTCAGGCCTGCTTGGCATCGAGCATCCATGGCATGGCATCCTCCCTGCTCCACTCGCGTCCCATCAAGCCCCTGGTGATCTGGCCCCATTCTCCTTCCTTTGGTGACCTTGTGCATCACTCCTTTTAAGCTGAAAGTTGGCGTGAAGCAGGCAGCTGAGCTGAAAGCCATGGATAGTGGGGGCACATCTGATCCATATGTGATTGTCTACCTGACATCTGATATGAAGAAGAGGTATGAGACCAAGGTCTACCGCAGGACCCTGAACCCTGTCTTCAATGAGACCTTCACTTTCCAGGTAAGTGTGAGACCACTCCTGCAATACTGTGTCCAGTTTGGGGCTCCCCAGTTCAAGAGAGACAGAGACCTGCTGGAAAGAGTGCAGCAGAGAGCCACGAGGATGACTGTGGGACTTGAGCATCTCTCCTATGGAGACTGAGAGCCCTGGGGCTGGTTAGTCTGGAGAAGAGAAGGCTGAGGGGAGATCTGATCAATGTGGACAAATATCTGAGGGGTGGGTGTCAAGTGGCTGGGGCCCAGGTCTTTTTGCTGGTCTGCTGCAATAAAATAAGGAGCAACAGCTACAAACTGGAACACAGAAGGCTTCACCTCAACATGAGGAGGAACTTCTTTACAGTAAGGGTGACAGAACCCTGGAGCAGGCTGCCCAGAGAGATTGTGGAGTCTCCATCTCTGGAGACTTTCAAGGCCTGTCTGGATGCATTGCTGTGTGAACTACCCTGGGTGATCCTGCTTGGCAGGAGTGTTGGACGGGGTGATCTCTGGAGGTCCCTTCCAACCTCTAAGGTTCTGTGATTCCGTAACAAGTGGTAGCTGCTGATGTTTTGTGGTCCCATCAAGAGCAGTTGCATGGGAACTGCTCCCTGGGCAGGGAGATGCCTTCGCAACCAGGATGAGAAAATGGACAGAAGGACCTGTCATTGCAGCTGCTGCCCCATGCCATGGGGCAGGTCTGCCTCTGGGGAGTATGTCCAGGTTTTGGGGGGTCCTCTCCTGCAGGTACCACAGGCAGAGGTTCCTGAATCCACGCTGGTGATGCAGGTCTACGACTTCAACCGCTTTGCCAAGCATGACATCATCGGGGAGGTGCGGCTGCCCCTGGCCAAAGTCAACCTGCAGCACGTCATCGAGCAGTGGAGTGACCTGGCAGCTGCCAGCAAAGTGGAGGTTGGTCCTGGTGGGTGGGAAATTCTGCTTGGAAGAGATGCTCTGCTGATTTACAATCATAGAATGGTAAGGTTGGAAGGGATCTCAAGGATCATCTAGTTCCAACCCCCTGCCATAGGCAGGGACACCTCCCACTAGTACAGGTCACTCAAGGCCTCCTCCAACCTGGCCTTGAACACCTCCAGGGAGGGAGCAGCCACAACCTCCCTGGNAGGCTACTCTAAGGTCTTCTGGAAGCCTTCTCTTCTCCAGGCTGCAGAGCCCCAACTCTCTCAGCCTGTCCTCACAGGAGAGCTGCTCCAGCCCTCTGATCATCTTTGTGGCCCTCCTCTGGACCTGCTCCAACAGTTCCATGTCCTTCCTGTGCTGGGGGCTCCAGAACTGCACACAGGACTGCAGGTGGGGTCTGACAAGAGCAGAGTAAAGAGACAGAATCCCCTCCCTTGCCCTGCTGGCCATGCTTCTCTTGATGCAGCCCAGGACTTGTTTGGCTTTGCTTGCCCCTGAGCCCAAGAAGCAAGCACGAGGGTGAGGGACACCCAGGAAACCTGGGGCCAGCCTGGTGCTCCAGCCCTAGGTGAGGCAGCTCCTCTGTCTGGTGCTGAGGGCTGGCATCTCTCTGTCAGGAGGAGCAGCTGGGTGAGATCTGCTTCTCGCTGCGCTACGTGCCCAGCACTGGCAAGCTGACTGTGCTCATCCTGGAAGCCAAGAAGCTGAAGCGGATGGACTCCCATGGGCTTTCAGGTCAGCAGGGGCTGCTGGTGCTCACATCTCCCTTCTCCTGCCCAGGCCTTAATGATGGCACTGCAAACCTTTCAAAGCTCTTGGCGCTGAAATCATCTTCTTGTTGCTACCACCACTATACCCAGCCCTTGGCTGGCTCCCAGCCTGCTTCAGCACAGATACTTCAGCTTTGGGCAGAGCTGGGGGTCTCTTCCAGAAGGTGTCCTGGCTGGATGGTATGGGGAGCTCATGAGAGGAGGCAGGAGGACGTAAGCTCCTAGGTGGCTGGCAAGGGGAAGAGGGCTGGATACTCACCATGAGGAGTGGCAAGTGGGATGCCATACTTTGCTTGGGAATGGCCCAGGGAAGCTGAGTTTTGGCTGAACTCCTCACTCAGAAATTGTCGCTTGTGCCAGTTAGGTCTTCTCTCTCCTCAGATCCTTTTGTCAAGGTGCATCTCATCCTGAACAGGAAGAAATGGAAGAAGAAGAAGACAAGTGTGAAGAAAAACACCTTGAGCCCTTACTTCAATGAGGTCTTTGTTTTTGAGGTGCCTTTCAGTCAGATCCAGGTGAGTTTCCCTGCATCACCCTTGGGCCGAGGGGGTCCCCGCTGTGACAAGCCCACTTCTGACTCTCTCTTGTGTGTGTGTGTCCCTCCAGAACGTGGACGTGGTCATCTCAGTCTGGGATCATGACAAAGTGACCAAGAACGAGCCCATTGGCAAGCTGTTCCTGGGCTGCCGAGCCACGGGCAACCAGCTGCGGCACTGGTCTGACATGCTGTCCAACCCGCGCCGGCCCCTCGCCCAGTGGCACAGCCTGCAGCCCCCAGAAGTGGTCGACAAAGCCCTGGGCTTGAAGGCCCACCTCAAGCTGCCTCTGACCTCCAGATAGTGGTGGTCTCCTCCTCCACCTGCAGGGCAGGGAGAGGTGAAGGGCTTGGTGACATCCAGACATGTTAGTCCCAGCTCAGCGTTAGCAAAGAGGGCAATGGGGACCTTTGTTTGGCCAGGAGATGATGTTGTTGCTGGTGCAGCTCATGCCCTGTGTAATGTCTGGAGCAGGGCAGTTCAGGACCCCAGGGAGAGGCTGGCTATGGAACAAAGGGTGCTAGAGGAGAAGGTTTGTGCACAGGACCCAGCTCATCCCAGCTGCTCATGGGCCAGGGGAACAAGTTACAGAATCTCAGCATGGTGGGGGTTGGAAAGGACCTCTGGAGATCATCCAGTCCAACCCCCTTGGTCACCCACAGCAGCTTGCTCAGGATCACAATGTCCAGGTGGATTTGGAATGTCTCCAGAGAAGGAGACTCCACAACCTCTCTGGGCAGCCTGCTTCAGGGCTCTGACACTCTCAAAGTAAATAAGGCTTCAAGTTGATGCAAACCCACTGAGTCCATTGATCTTTTTAAAGCAGGGCACTGATGTGCCATCAGCCTGGGTTGGGAAGCTTCTTTGGTAGTGAACAACTTGGCAAGAGGTGAGTTCTTGGCAAGACTTTGTGTGTCCTGTGAAGGCTCATGAAGAAGACCAAGCTCTTGAAGCACACTGAGAGATTTGAGAGAAGAGGACATGCAGACAAGGAAGGTCTTGGAGATACAACATTAGCTCTTCAGTGCAATAAGAGTGCTCTGTGCCTTGGTTAGAGGCTAAATGAGACAGCAAAATCAGCCTCTGGTTGTCTGCATGGCTTCACTCTTGGCCCATTCCCAGCCTGTGATGCCTTGTGCATCCTGAGATGTGACTCAAGCTGTGGGACCCACCAGCAACCATCACCAATGCACTGTGCAGGTGAGGGTGCACAGAGTCAGCTCCATCTATCCAACGTGATCCTACAGTACTGTGGCAGTGAGGTTAGCACCTCCAGCACCTGCAGATGGGGACTGTCATATCATGGTCACACTAACCCTGATGAAGCTGGGTTGCAGCCCTCATGTCACTCACAGGAAGGCTTCATGTAATCTAAGAGGGGTTTGTGGGCACATCTCCTGCCCTGCCCTGCTTGGTGAGGTCTGTATAAGTGAAGATCTCTCCTAGAAGGATGAGGGCATCAGGAAGGTGCCTCCATCCCTACCCATCCTTGGGTATGCTGCAGTTTGTGGATGGAGAAGAATTCCCCTGAGCCACCTGCAGTAGGAAGGTGCTTTGGGCTGGAGGAGGGGATCACTCTGCTCCAAAATGCTTCTGCCAGAAAGCAGCCAGAGCATGCAGGTTGGGGCTCACATCGTGGCATTTCAGCCCCCAAAGCCAGCAGTAATTTGCCCCTGGTGGGGGTGGGGAGGAATGCTGCTAATAGCTGTGCCTGAGCTCTGAAGGGGGCAGAGCCCAAAGGGTTAATGAGGAGCCATTAATATTGCCAAGCAGTTAATCTGCAATTACCCTGGAGCCATCAGCCCAGAGCCACCAAACTCAGAGCAGCCAAGGAGGCTGTGAAGGCTCTGGGTGGAAATTAATGACCTGAGCTTAACCACAAAGAGCTGCTGCCTCTGCTGCCTGATAAATCTCCTCCAGGCTTCACCCTGCCTGCCAGCAGGGCAGCAGTGACAGGGAGCTCTGCAGGGGGCTGTGACAAGTGGAGTGTGGCTTCTGCTGAGGAATCTGCTGCTGGCTGCTGCTGAGAGGGAGGAGGGAATCACTCACCTGGGAAAGGCTTCTAAGGGAGTGCTGTAGAACCTCAACCTTTCTCCCTCTACTCAGCACTGCTGAGCCCACACCTTGGGTACTGCCTTCAGGCTTGGGACCCTCACTACAAGAAGGGCATTGGGGTGCTGGAGCAGGTCCAGAGAAGGGCAACAATGCTGGTGAAGAGTCTGGGGTACAGGGCTGGAGAGGTGCAGCTGAGGGACCTGGAGTTGTTTAACCTGGAGAAAAGGAGGCTGAAGGGAGAGCTGCTGGCTCTATAACTTCCTGAAAGGAGGCTGGAGCCAGCTGGGAGTTGGTCTCTTCTTTCTAATTAGAAGTGATAGGACCAGAGGAAATGGTCTCCAATTGCCCCAGGGGAGGTTTAGGTTAAACATCAGAAGAAACTCCTTCACTGAAAGGGTTCTCAGAGACTGGAGGAGGCTGCCCAAGGAGGCAGTGGAATGCCCATCCCTGGTGGTGTTGAAAAAAGGCAGAGATGTGGTGCTGAGGGACATGGTTTAGCACCAGCCTTGGCAGAGCTGGAGAATGGTAGGACCCTACCATGGCATGGCCCTTTCTCCACTGCCCCAGGCTGAGTTGGCAGACCCTGTGCAAAACCAACACCCCTGTTGGAAGAGGCTGCCCAGGGAGGTGGTGGAATCCTCATCTCTGAAGGGGTGCAGAGATATGGTGCTGAAGGATGAGGTTTAGCACCATTTTGATTCTGTGCTTCAGTCTCAGCCTGAACAGTCAGAACACCTCTGGCTTGGATTTGGGGTCCCAAATCCATCACCAGGGTGGTTTTGCTGTGAGAAGATGTAGATCCATGGAGGACCCAGAGGGGTTTTCAGAGGTGTGGGGAGCAGGCACTTCTGATGTCTGTGTGTCTGTGCTTGTTCCAGCCCCTTTGTGGAGTTCATGGCCTCAAGTTTCACTGCATAATTTCTGTTTGCCTAAGTCCCATCGTGGATGTGGCTGAAGAATCATAGAATCAGTCAGGGTTGGAAGGAACCACAAGGAACATCCAGTTCCAACCCCCCTGCCATGGGCAGGGACACCTCATACTAGATCAGGCTGGCCACAGCCTCATCCAGCCTGGCCTTAAACATCTCCAGG
>WBNM01036340.1:54307-78375 GCA_013399055.1 Ramphastos sulfuratus | reverse complement strand
TAATCAATGTTTATAACTATCTGAAGGCGGGGGGGCAAGAGGGAGGGCACAAACTCTTCTCAGTTGCACCCTGTGATAGGACAAGGGGTAATGGGTACAAACTACAGCACAGGAGGGTGCACCTCAGCACAAGGAGGAACTTCTTTACTGTAAGGGTCACAGAGCACTGGCACAGGCTGCCCAGAGAGGTTGTGGAGTCTCCTCTGCAGACTTTCCAGCCCTGTCTGGATGTATTCCTGTGTGACCTGAGCTAGATTCTATTGCCCTGCTCTGGCAGGGGGCTTGGACTTGATCTCTGGAGGTTCCTTCCAACCAGTGACATCCTGTGATCCTCCTCTGTAGGACCCTCTGAATACCTGCTTGCAGCCAGTTGAAGCAGGGCTGGTAAAACTGGGCTTTTTGTGGCTTGTTTTGCCCAAAGTGAACACAGGCTGCTTGGGAGGCTGCTCATGGGAAGGTGGACAAGCCTGTCTTCTCTGCAAGCATCTCAGCTTCACCTCCCTGTGCCCGTGGCAAAGCTGGTTGTCCCTCATCCACCAGGGCCAGGTGTCTGAGCATCCTCTGCCTGCCTGATTCTCCTTGTGTGCTTGGAGAGCCTGGAGGATTCCCTGGTGGAAGGCACAACAAGAAGAGCAGTGAAAGGAGGGGGAAAGCCAAATCCTCCTGAGCTTGTGTGTGTGCTGGATTCTCATGGCTGCATCTAGAGGGCAGGGTGGGTCTGTGCTCTGAGCTGGGGCTTGTCCCTTGTAAGGACAGGCTGAGGGAGCTGGAGCTCTTTAGCTTGGAGCAGAGGAGCCTGAGGGGTGACCTTATTCGTGTTGATAAAGATGTGAAGGGGCAGTGCCAGGCTCTGCTCAGTGATGCCCAATGATAGGCCAAGGGGCAGTGGGTGCAAGCTGGAGCAGAGGAGGGGCCATGGGAACAGAAGGGGAAACTTTTTCACTGTGAACTGAAGCAGGCTACCCAGAGAGGTGGTGGAGTCTCCTTCTCTGGAGACAGTCAAAACCTACCTGGACGCATTTCTGAGTGACCTGCTCTAGGTGATCCTGGCAGGGAGGTTGGACTCACTGTTCTTTTGAGGTCCTTTCCAACCCCTATCATTCTGGGATTCTCTGTCCTCTGGTTTATAGCCTCATTAGAGACTCATCAGTGCAGATTTCTTCTGGAGATGAAGTATATGTGTGTGAGAGGAGAGGGAGCTGGGATGCTGTGGTGAAAGCCTGCTCCTGTTGCCTCAGAGCCAGTTGGCAGCCATGTGGTGATGCTAGGAGCTCCAGGTGGCTTTTTCAAAGTAGTAGGAGCCAACCCTTACCTGATTTTACAGCACAAGAGCAAAGGAGGGTTTGCTGATGGGTTAAGAGGAGCAAATCAGGCAACCAAAGCCACTCTGCAGAGTGCCTGCCTGGTGGGTGAGGAGTTTGCTCCTCTGATACAGGCAAGGACCAGTCCCTGGGTTAAGAGGAACAAATCAGGCAACCAAAGCCACTCTGCAGAGTGCCTGCCTGGTGGGTGAGGAGTTTGCTCCTCTGATACAGGCAAGGACCAGTCCCTGGGTTAAGAGGAACAAATCAGGCAACCAAAGCCACTCTGCAGAGTGCCTGCCTGGTGGGTGAGGAGTTTGCTCCTCTGATACAGGCAAGGACCAGTCCCTGTGCACTGGATTAGCAGTTTGCAGGTTGAAAAGCAGAGCTTGGGCTGGGCAGAGGGCACTTAAAGGAGAAAAAAAAAAAAGAAAAAGTACTGAAAATGGAGCTGTTTGCTTGTAAGCTTTATAATCTCAATTGTTTATACCCAGACCCAAGATTTGTGAGCTCCAGAAGTCCCTTCCAAAGCAACTGCTTCCCCTGGTCAGTGGTTGTATGGCGGCTGGCCCCGTGTGCCGGGAAATCAAACAGCAGAGCCGCACCAGGAGCAGGCTGAGCCTTACATGTGCTTGTCACTGTTGTCTGCCCTCAGACAAGAATGATTATGGACTGTCATCATTCAGCCTGGCTGTGGGCTGGCTCTCCTCCAGCCACAGATTATTTTTTTTTTCCTTCTTTTTTGGCTGGTCTCACAGATTTGGAAAGCTGGAGAGTGTAGAATTGCTTCTCCCCAGGAGCCAGCCTGCTGCTTTTGTCAATATTCCTTAACCAGCATCATTATGGCTTGGGGTTTTATGGGCCAGACCTGTCCTTTGCTAGCCATGGGTTCCTTTCTCAAAGCTCCAGCTGCTGGATTTGTGGGGTCTGGGTGCAGGTTTGCAGCTTTTTAGTTTGTTTGTTTTGAACCCTTTGTGGTTTGGAGAGTGGGGCGGGGGTGAGGGTGGTGAGGAGGAAATGTGCAGAGTTATTAGAATTGTTTGTGTTGGAAAAGAGCTTTAAGGTCATTGAGGCCATTCTCTACCTCTTGCCAAGGCTGGTGCCAAACCAAGTCCCCTCAGCACCACATCTCTGCTGTCTTCCCCACCCCTAGAGGTGTTGAAGTTCAACCACCTCCTTGGGCAGCCTCTTCCAGGCTTGGAGAACCCTTTCAGTAAAGTAGTTTCTTCTATATCCAATCTAAAGCTCCTCACTGAAGTAATTTTCTCTTACCACTTGTTCCTTGGGAGAAGAGCCCAACCTCCACTTGCCTCCAACCTCCTTTCAGGGAGCTGTAGAGATCCAGAAGGTCTCCCCTCAGCCTCCTTTTTTCCAGGCTAAACAGCCTCCGTTCTCTCANCTAAACAGCCTCAGTTCTCTCAGCTGCTCCTCACAAGACCTGTTCTCAGCCTTTCCTCATCACAGAGCTGCTCCAGGTCCCTCAGCATCTTCACAGCTTCCTCTGGACTCTCTCCAGTAGTTCCTTGTCTCTCTTGAACTCAGGAGCCTGGATTTGGACCCAGTACTTCACATGTGGCTTTATTAGGGCAGAGTAGAGGGGAAGGAGAACACCTCTTGACCTACTGCCCATGTTCTTCTTAATTAATTCTTAATCAATTCATTCTTAATTCATTCTTCTCGATTCATTCTTCTCAATTAATTCTTAATTCATTCTTCTCAACTTAATTCATTCTTCTTAACTCATTCTTAATTCATTCTTCTCAATCCAGTCTTAATTCATTCTTTTTAACTCATTCTTCTTAGTTCATTCTTAATTCATTGGCCCTCTTGGCCAAGAGGGAGCACTGCTGGCTCATGGGGAACTTGTCCATACTAGGTCATACCCAGGTGCTGTGGTTTCTTAAGGGGATGATTCATGGGAAGCAGAGGATGGGGGCTTTGTGCTGAAGCCAGGAGCAGGAGCTGAGGAGAAGGGAGCCAGGTAGGGGACTGTAGGATGATGTGCTGCTGCCTTTTGGGATGATTACTTCCTCCTCTGCTCTAACTGAGCCTGATGGGGATGGGGACTTTCAGGGCAAGGAGCCCTGCCTCTATCCCTTCTTGTATCCCTATTCCTTTCTCTATCTCTTTTCCTGTCCTTTCCCCCCTTTTTCCTCCTCCCTTTTTCTTGCCCCAACTGCTGCTGAGACTCCCTCACCTGGGACTGTTCCTGCCCCTTTCTGGGCTGGGTTTGCTTCTGGATCAGCCTGGTGACACAGGGCTATTTTTAGGGAGCACTTTACACCTTAGTGCATCTTTCACTGCCATGGGCAGGACAAGAGGAGGAACTCCCTCATGGGGCTAGCAGCCTCCTGCCCAGAACAGCCTCCTCTCAGGAACAGGGTTGAAAATCATAGAATGGTCAGGGCTGAAAGGGACCTCCACAGGTCATCCAGTCCAACCCCCTCACCTGCAGTCAGCAGGGACATCTTCAGCTAGATCAGGCTGCCCACAGCCCTGTTGAGCCTCACCTTGAATGTCTCCAGGGATGGGTCCCCAGCTACCTCCTCAGGCAACCCATTCCAGTGCTCCAACACCCTCACAGTAAAGAACTTGTTCCTAACATTCAATCTAAATCTGCTTCTCTTTAGATTGAAGTCATTGCCCTCATCCTCTCACTGTAGTCCTTTGCAAACAGTCTCTCTCCATCCTTCTTGTAGGCTGGAAGGCTGCTATGAGGTCTCCTCAGAACCTCCTCTTCTCCAGGCTGAACAACCCCATGGAGATCTTCCATGATGGCTCCTTCCATTTGAACTTCATGGACAGACCTAAAACCCCTGAATATCATTCTTCAGCTCTCATCAGGGTGGAGCCAGGGGAGAAGCAGCACAAAACCACCATTCCTCAGCCTCCTCTGAGGAGCAGGGTTGATAATGAGTGCATGGAGATGCTCCATGATGGCTCCTTCTATTTGAACTTCATGGGCACACCTAAAACCCCTAAATATCATCTTTCAGCTCTCATCAGGGTGGAGCCAGGGGAGAAGCAGCACAAAACCACCATTCCTCAGCCTCCTCTGAGGAGCAGGGTTGATAATGAGTGCATGGAGATGCTCCTCCTATTTGAACTTTGTGGCCAGACCTAAACCCACTAAATATCATTCTTCAGCTCTCATCAGGGTGGAGCCAGGGGAGAAGCAGCACAAAACCTTCATAGGTTTCATGTTGCTGGGCAAAAATTGGGCACCTGAAGGAGATTGATGTTATGGGTGAGCAGTGATGACTTGTTGTGTGTCAGCAAGCTGGGGATTGCTCAAGCAGCCTTGCTAACTTCACACAGAGGTGATGAAACCCTTGTGGGGCACTGGCTGCAGGTTTTGAGCAGAAGCAAGCACCAAGTCAGGAGTTTGAGTGAGCTGGAACCCAGCCTTGACCTGCAAACAACCCAACCCATGTCTCCAAACCTGTGAGCAGTGTCTGGGAAGCTGGTAGGGTTTCTAAACAAGGCTTTCATCAGCCTGNAGTCTGTCCTCACAGCAGAGCTGCTGCAGCCCTCTGAGCATCTTCGTGGCATCCTCTGGACCCACTCCAACACTTCCATGTCCTTCCTGTGCTGGGGGCTCCAGAGCTGCACACAGGACTCCAGCTGGGGTCTGAGGAGAGCAGAGTAAAGGGGCAGAATCCCCTCCCTTGCCCTGCTGCCCACACTGCTCTTGCTGCAGCCCAGGACTTGGTGCAGATGGACATGGACATTGCAGATGGCCTTTGCCTTGAGCAGCAGCCAGCCCTCTGTGGGAAGTGAGCAGTGAGTTGTGCAGTGGTTCTGATTCACTCAGGGTGAGCCAAGTGGCACCTTTGGAAGAGCCAGTGAAGAACCCACAGCCTGCAAGGAGCTGGCTGCCTCAGGTGGAGCCTTCTGCCTAGCTGGCATCTGTGTTTGCCCTGGATGGAGAGCATTTTCCTCTTAACTTGGAGCAGCTTAGGCGTGGGAGCCTGAATTTGGGCATGAAGGGTGTCAGTTAAGCCAGCTCAGTCCCTGCACTTGGCCTTAGTGTTGTAAAAAGCTGCTGGGCAGCTTTACTCTGGATGTGGCAATGAACATGTTTAGAGCTGCAAAGGCCTCCTCTGAAGGCCTCTGCTTTGCTGGCACTCATTCCATACCACCATCAACTGCTGAACTCAGGTCTGGCTCCATAGGGGACAGTTCATGTCTTGGGTACCCCCTGAATTGGAGCAGCACTGGGGGTGTTCTTGAAAGAGGTTTGGTGGGGTTGGGTGCTGAGTTTTCCTCTCCTAGTTTGAACTCATTCCCTCCCATGACTGTGAAGGACCTCCAGAAGTCCTTCCAGGGACCTTCTTGCAGCTGTCTTCTCCCATGGCTCTTGGTGTTGTGCAGGTAGGTGAGGCTGCTGAGGGTCTAGCACAATGTCCTTGCTGCTGCTTCCTTTTGGCAGAGACAGCCTGAAAGGCTCTTTGAGAGGAGAGACATAGAGTCATAGAATTGTTTGGGCTGGAAGAGACCTTGAAGATCATCCAGTCCAACCTTTAACCCAGCACTGCCAGGTCACCACTAAACCAGGTCCCTTAGCACCACATCTCTGCCTTTTTTCAATACCACCAGGGGTGGGCATTCAACCACCTCCCTCCGTGGATATTCAACCACCTCCCTCCATGGATGGGCACTCCACCTGGGCAGCCTGTTCCAGGGCTTGATGACTAAGCCTTTTAGGGAGGAAATTGTCCCTCATGTCTAACCTAACCCCCCCCGGCATAACTTGAGGCCATTTCCTCTTGTCCATGTTGCAACCATCCCCATTTAACCACACAGATGTCTCAGCCTCTTCTCCAGCCATGCTCTGGGTCATGTCCTGCTCTTCAGCAAGCTTTGAGGACATGCAGACACTCAGAAGATTGTGATCAGGTCACTGCAGTAATGCTATCCTGGGGGGGCAGGCTGGGTGGGAATGCCAGAGAGATCACTCCTCAGACGTGCCAGCTGCTGCAGAGCTGGGCACAGGCCTGCAGTGGACAGGGGTGTTGGTTTTGCACAGGGCCTGCCAACACAGTCTGGGGCAGTGGAGAAAGGGCCATGCCATGGTAGGGTCCGACCATTCTCCAGCTCTACCAAGGCTGGTGCTAAACCATGTCCCTCAGCACCACATCTCTGCCTTTTTTCAACACCACCAGGGATGGGCATTCCACCACCACCTCCTCAAGGAAGCCTCTTCCAGTCTTTGAGAACCCTTTCAGTGAAGGAATTTCTTCTGATATTNAGCTCTCCCTTCAGCCTCCTTTTCTCCAGGTTAAACAACTCCAGGTCCCTCAGCTGCACCTCTCCAGCCCTGTACCCCAGACTCTTCACCAGCATTGTTGCCCTTCTCTGGACCTGCTCCAGCACCCCAATGCCCTTCTTGTAGTGAGGGTCCCAAGCCTGAAGGCAGTACCCAAGGTGTGGGCTCAGCAGTGCTGAATAGAGGGAGAAACATTGAGGCTCTGCATGCCATTGGAATGGGCTGCCCAGGGAGGTGGTGGAGTCCCCATCCCTGGAGGTGTTCAAGCAAAGCCTGGATGGGGCACTTAGTGCCCTGGTCTGGTTGATTGGATGGGGCTGGGTGAGAGGTTGGGCTGGATGAGCTTGGAGGTCTCTTCCAACCTAGTTGAATCTATGACCCCCTTAGAAGCCTTTCCCAGGTGACTGCACCTACATGCTGCATGCCATGTACCTCACACAGCCTTCAAGAAGCTGCTTCTCTTCTACATACTTCAGAAAGCCTGCAGAAGACAGTTTGGGAAGCTGCAAGCTGTAGGAACTGTGCACCTATCACCCTTCAAGATTTATTGTGACAGTGGTAGGGGCTCTGCAGTTGAGAACCTACAACTCCCTGAAGGGGTTTGAGCAAGGAGTGGGGCAGCCTCTTCTCCTTGGTGGCAAGCAACAGGACTAGAGCTTTCAAGCTGCACCAGGGGAGGTTTAGGCTGGATAGTAGAAAATAATTCTTCACAGAGAAGGCTATCAAGCACTGGAATGGTCTGCCCAGGGCAGTGGTGGGGTCACTGTCCCTGGAGGTGTTTAAGCATCCTGTGGACCTGACAGGGTTTAGTATTGACCCTTCAGTGTTAGGTCAAAGATTGGACTGCATCATCCTTGAGGTCTCTTCCAACCAGAGATTTTCTGTGATTCTCTGAGTGATTCCTTCCTCCCTCTCAGCAGCAGCCAGCAGCAGATGCTGTTTCCCCAGCAGAAGCCACACTCCACTTGTCACAGCCCCCTGCAGAGCTCCCTGTCACTGCTGCCCTGCTGGCAGGCAGGGTGAAGCCTGGAGGAGATTTATCAGGCAGCAGAGGCAGCAGCTCTTTGTGGTTAAACTCAGGTCATTAATTTCCACCCAGAGCCTTCACAGCCTCCTTGGCTGCTCTGAGTTTGGTGGCTCTGGGCTGGTGGCTCCATGGAGAATGTTTTCAGTGAGGAATTTTCATCTAATTACCAACCCAGACCTCCTCTGGGGCACTTGAGGCCATTTCTTCTTGTTCTGTCACCTATTACCTGGGAGAAGAGACCAAACCCCACCTGACCCCAACCTCCTGTCATGGCATTGTAGAGAGCCAGAAGGTCTCCCCTCAGCCTCCTCTTCTCCAGGCTGAACAGCTCCAGATCCCTCAGCTCTTTCTCCTTCCTTCATTTCACAGGTCTGAAGGAAATCCCTTGGGTGTGTAAGGGAACTTCTCCAGTATTGATTGATTGATTCCTCCACCAGGAGCTGAGTCTCTGGAGGACTGGTGGGCCAGTGGTGGCTGGAATGTGTGCAGGGACCTAAAGAAAAATGGTTGTAGAGACTTTGGAAACCAAAGCAGAGAGTTGGTTTAAGCCTAGAGTAAAACATGGCTCATGGAGTTGGCACTGAGAGGAGAAGTGTAGAGGCTAAGCTGTCCCTGAGTGGGTGATTTCAGCTGTTGGCTGCTGAGGGTGGCCTCTCTTTGTCTGTAAATGTGATTGCTTTGGGCTCTGATTTTTTTTCCATTCTCTGAGAAGCTGCCTCTAGCTGGGACAAGGAGACATTCCTCCTGCCAAAATGTCTGGCTTTGCTGAAGTCCAGATGGCAGATGGATGTGGGGTGCAGTGATGCCTCTACCAATGAGTCAGTGGCTGCAGCGAGGGATGCTCTTGAGGGCAGAAGCTGCTGGAGTTGAACCTCTGTTTTCTAGGTCTGCCTGGAGGTGAGGAGCACTGACTCCATTGCAGCTCACACAGCCTCTGAGTGGTGCCTGGAAAACATCCATAGAACAGAATCACAGCATGGCTTGGGTGGGAAGGGACCTTCAAAGGTCATTTAGTCTGCACTCAGCAGGGACACCTGCAACTCGAGCAGGTTGCTCAGAGTCCCAAACAACCTGACCTGCAACAGTTCCAGGGATGGGACATCTCCCACCTCTCTGGGCAACCTGGACCAGTGTCTCACCACCCTCAGTGTCCAATATTTCTTCCTCCTCTCCAGTCTGAATCCCCCTCTTTTAGTTCACACCATCACCCCTTGTCCTGTCACAACAGGCTCTGCTCAAAACTCTGTCCCCAGCTTTCTTCTCAGTCCCTTTAAGGACCAAAAGGCCACCAGAAGGGCTCCCTGGATCCTTCTCCAGGCTGAACAACCCTGACTCTCTCATTCTGTCCTCACATTGTCAGGGCCAGCTCTGAATCAGCCTAAAAAGCCCCAGCTGCAAGGGGAGGCAGAGCTTGGGCTGGGGGAGGAGGGCAGGAGCTGTTTGGTCTCCTGTCTCCATGGGGATCCCCTACACACACACACATGCTCCATGGGCTGTGAACAGGGCTGGTGAATATTTCCAGCTACATTTCCACCTGCTTCTCCTTCAGCTCCATGGAGATCCCCTTCTGGATGATCCCATGGTGGGGGGTGACCTTTCTTGCTGGTGATGTGTGAGGCTGCTTGCAGTCATTCCACAGGGCTGCTGTGTGGAGCCCCTCGGTTGTGTTGAAAAAATTCATGCAGGAAGGAGCTGCAAATGCTTCCCATGGGGTAAGTGAGGTTAAAGAGCATTCTAGTGCTGGATGGCTCAGGTGGATTGCAGGGTGCAGCCTCTTTCTCTGTTCCTGAAGGACAGAGCAGCTCCCAAACCACTGGAGGCTAAGGGATCTGTGCCCTTAGCAATGAACAAGCCACTCTGTGTCCCCAGAAGGACACTTTATTAGGAGTCTTGCAGGTGGATGGCTGTGTGCAGGGAGCCTGGGCTCCCTGTGACCTTGAAGCCACATCTAGTGTGGCTTCTTGGTGAGAGGAAGAGGGGGAGGAAGGCTCTCCCGTGGAGAAGCACCTCTCCAGCTCCCCCAGGGTGGCTCTATTTGCCCACCCCATGGGTTACCTTCCCTTCCCCCTCACTCCTTCATCCCCCGTGGCTGCCCTCTCCTCTGGGGCTGCCTGCCTGGCCTGTCCCAGCCAAGGGAGGTGCACGGGGGACTCTGGCACATCATTGGTCTGAGAAGGTCTCCATGCCCTTAAAGAGAAGGTGGATTTTCTGCCGAGCCACCCGAGAAGCCCTTTTATACCTCCTTACTCAGCCAGCTGCCTGCAGCTTGCCAGTCCGTCCTGTCCCTCCAGCTGGACTCTGATTTTCTCCTCCAGACTTGGGTGAGCCCTTTTGCATGTCTCTTAGTGACCCAGCTTGCTTTTATTAGGGGGGTGAGGAGGAAGCAGATTCACTCACCTGAGTTTTAGGGAGAGCAATGCCTAGTAGGAGTGACCTGCTGGGAGAAACAGGGGTGCTAATAAAACCTTCTCCATCCTTTGCCCCCTGGAGAGGCTCTGCGCAGCAGAAAACCTCTCTCCCTTTCCCCAGCCGCCTTCTTTCTCTCTGGGTTCATGCCTTTGCCTCCCTTGGTGGCTCTGCTCTCCAGCTTGAGGGGTGAGGGCAAGCAGAGCTGCTGCCTCCCTAAGGCTGACCTCCCCAAGCCCCTGGGATGCGGCGTCCTCGTCTGCGGTACCTCAGCGATGCTCCCTCCTCACGTCCCTTCCTCCAGCTCCTTGCAATGCCTTCCTCCCCCCCGAACACCCTCAGATAAGGACCAACATCCAAATTCACTGCTTCCTCTGCCTACGAGAGGTGATTTAAAGCCCACGTTGGAGGCGGCGAGCCCCAGCCCAGCGCTGTCCCCTCGCTTCCCGGGTCGGCGTCGCTGCCACCGCAGCGGTGCCCGCAGGCGTGGGGCAGGGATGTGGGCAAAAATAGCTGGCGTTCCTCGGGCACCACGGCCCTCGGCTGCAGCCCAGCCACCTGCGGTGGCTTTTTGCTTCCCAGCGCCCCGACCTCACTGAGTCACGGGGGCTGGCAGCAGGGAAAAGGCTGAGGAGACAGCTGCAGCTCCTTCTGCAGCTCCCTGGCCATTTTTAGAAGCACTTCCCTGCCCCCTCCTCCCCTTCCTCCCAAAAGTAATGTGATGGGCCGGCACATTTTCCAGGATAAAGTTTCCTTGGCCCTGCAAGCTGTGCCTTCTGCCTGGGGCATGAGCCCCTGTTAACACTTCACCTCCCAACAGAGCCTCCCTAGGCTGCAGATGGCTGTGCCTCAGGGGCTTGCCTGCCCTGCAAAGGATGAGCTGAGACTGGGCTTGGCCAACGCTCCCTCATCCTTCCTTTAGGAGATGGGAGCAGGAGATATTGCTGGGCTAGGAAAGTCAAATCCTATTTACAGAGCAATAGCTTACAGTGGAACAAAGATGCTGCTGCATCTCTTCCTTAACTCTGCCTTCCACCTGTAAAACTCCCACCTAAACACAAGGAGGAGTCTGGGGAAGCTCTCTGTGCCCTCACCAACTCAATAACAACTTTCAACCCCATTTTACATCATCTGCAACAAGATCCCCTGCCCCGTGCAATGTTCTGGCAGCATCATCCTCTGAGGCTCTTCCTTGTCACCTGGGGGCAAGAAACATCTCTGCCACCTGGGGTCAGTGCCAACCCTCCACAGGCTTTGGGATATTTCTTGATCATGAAGCCTACCTCAAGCTTGAGGCACTTCAAGGCTGCAGGGCAAAATGAAGCAGTCAACTCGAAACAGCTTTATCCTTTCTTTCATTTATTGCATAAAATGGTCTCTTGATGGGCAAACAGAAGATGTTAGCTGCAGGAATTACTGCCACAGATGTAGTGGGGGTCAGGCAAGAGCCACACCTGCAGGAGTTACTGCCACAGATGTAGTGGGGAGATCAGGCAAGAGCCACACCTGCAGGAATTACTGCCACAGATGTAGTGGGGGTCAGGCAAGAGCCACACCTGCAGGAATTACTGCCACAGATGTAGTGGGGGTCAGGCAAGAGCCACACCTGCAGGAATTACTGCCACAGATGTAGTGAGGGTGTCGGGCAAGCGCCACATGTGCAGGAATTACTGCCACAGATGTAGTGGGGGTCATAGGTACATGGCTATGACAGGAATTACTGCCACAGATGTAGTGGGGGCCAGGCAAGAGCCACACCTGCAGGAATTACTGCCCCAAACCTCCCTTTTTTTCTGGCCCATCACCCTTTGGTCCTGTCCAGAGCTCCTCCAGTGCTGAGGTTTGTGTGGCTGTGAGTAGGTACATGGCTATGACCTGCAGCATAGTTCCTTATATGATNCCTGCAGGAATTACTGCCACAGATGTAGTGGGGGTCAGGCAAGAGCCACACCTGCAGGAATTACTGCCCCAAACCTCCCTTTTTTTCTGGCCCATCACCCTTTGGTCCTGTCCAGTGCTGAGGTTTGTGTGGCTGTGAGTAGGTACATGGCTATGACCTGCAGCCTAGTTCCTTATATGATGAAAATTTGGAGAAGTTGGGAAACAAGAGCAAACCTGTTCCTCTTTTATTTTACTTTTTTCTTTTTCTTTCTTTCTTTTTTTTTTTTTTTTTTTTTTTTTTTTTTTTTTAAGAGGAATCTTGTTTTGGTCTTTTTTAGACCTGAGAAAGTCAGCACCAGCATGAGTAATTGTGTTTCTTGCCTTTTCCTTGCAGGTTCACAACCACCTAAAGCAAGATGTCTGAGTAAGTTCCCATTTTGCTGTCTCTGCTGAGTTTAAAACCTTTTGTTCAACCCCCCAGTTTTTGGATGCTTGTTCCCAATGAGGATGCTAACTGCCTTTTTCCTCCCCTTTCTCTTCCTTCCTTTCCTTGTCCACCTGCTCCTCCTGGACAGTGATGAGGTAAGTGTGTCTCCCTGGGTTTTCTCCATGGTGTGCCTGGCATCAATCCTGGCTTCATCAATCCTCCTTAGGAAAGGGTGCATGGAATTGGGGGGGGGGAAGGAAGAAGGGTTTGTGGCAAGGCTTTGTTGCTGACACCTCCTGGTAAAGATGGGAAGGAGAAGAAAAATCACAGAATATCAGGGGCTGGAAGGGACCTCCAAAGCTCAGTCAGTCCCCTGTGCCAGAGCAGGATCACCTAGAGCAGATCACACAGGAACACATCCAGGCAGGTGCTGAATATCTCCAGAGAGGGTTTTGAATACCTCCAGAGAGGGTTTTGAATACCTCCAGAGAGGGAGGCTCTACAACCCCCTTGGGCAGCCTGTTCCAGGGTTGTCACCCTCACAGGGAAATAATTCTTCTCATGTTTCCATGAAACTTCCTATGCCTCAGCTTCCACCCACCTTGTGCTGGCATTGGGCATCACCCAGCAGAGCCTGGCTCCAGCCTCCTGCCACTCACCCTGCACATCTTTATCAACATTGCTGAGGTCACCTCTCAGTCTCCTCTTCTCCAAGCTGCAGAGCCCCAGCTCCCTCAGGCTCTCCTCACAGACCTTATGAAGGTCTTTTCTGCCTTCCCGGCTTGGAGGGAGATGCTTTTTGCCTTTCCTTTCCTGCTTCCCCAGCCAGCCACGAGATGGTGCTGGGGGGGCAGTGGTCCAGAGCAGCTTCTCTTCCATCACCCACTTACCACCCAGCATCACCCCGTCCTTCCCCACCCCTGGCCCCTCATAATCTGCCTTCTGAGCACTTCTCAAAGGCAGCCCCGGGAGAAGCTGGATGTAGGGGAGCGGGAGCAGGGTGGAGGTTGCCTCCACAAGAAGTCGTCCCTGAAGCAGGGCTGAGCTCAACGCCTGGGGCTGAGGAAATGCAGGGGGAGGTGTAGGAGGGCTGTGTGTAGCTTTGTCACTTCATCTCCCTCTTTGCAAGCTGCTCTGTCCTTCATCTCTGCTTAGCATCTCCCCATATGTCCATAACACTACAAGCTCCAGCTTGTCCTCACTGAGAGGAAAAGAGGATTTCAGGGACGTGTGGAAACTCCACAGCCTGGTGCTGATTGCCCCCAGGAGAGGCTGGGAGGATGCTCTGCTGGGGCAGCAGTTTTCAGCTGGAGGAAAAGCCCTGGGCTAACAATGCTCAAGGGATTTACTGGGTGGTGGCCCATGCCTGGCTGCATATGAGCAAATCCTGCTGGCTAATGGTGCTCTGCACCCTCAAGCTTGCTTTCCTTTGCAGAGCCCTCCAGAAGGTCCTTAGCACCATTTGCATAAGCAAAGCACATCAGATTCTGCTGCATTTTGCTCTGCAGATCCTTATCCACTTCCTCCTGTGTGCAGCAGAGACTCACACCCAAAAGCTGCTTTCAGCTCCCCCACCGTGGCCTGTCGGAAGTCAGAGTGTGCTTCCCCAGCACCATCCACACTCAGCCTTGCTTGGTCTTCTGGGTGAAGCAGCAAGGAGCCAGCAGCAATGCAGCAGCACCTCAAAGCTGTGGCTTCTTTAATCAATAGGAGACCTGTCACCACTGGGCCAGCTCATCACCGGTACAGATCAGCAGCTTTGGTCTTCCAGGCTTCCCAAATTATTTCTCACCTGGCTTGCATCTTGCAAGAGGTGACCCTCCACTTCTCCTGGCCAGAGCAGGCCTGCAGACCCTCCTCATTCCTGTTCTCCAGCTGTGAGAAACCTCCTTCAGTCCTGCACTGGGTCTTTTTCAGCTCTAAGAAAGTACACAGCTTCCACATTTTCCCCTTCCTAGCTGTCCATCTCACTGAGTGTGCTATGGGCCACCCCAAAAGCCTCCTCACAGCTCCCCAGTGCCCAGGGACTTTGGGACCATTAGCTTGAGTGCAAAGCAGAGCAAAGGTCTGAGTGAAGAGGCAAGCAGAGAGAAGGCTACAAATGCCAAGAAGCCACTTTGGAGGTTATATTTTACATGCATATCTTCAAGTTGGCCTTGATGGTCTTGAAGATCTCTTCCAACCAAAACAATTCTATATTTCCAAGCCCATCACATTCATTATCTTCTCCTGAGGTACCTGGTAGGTTTTAGCTACTAGAGGTTGGCAAAACTGGGTTCAGCTAGGGAGCACCTTCACTGCTTTGGGCACCAACAGTGTGTCAAGCCATCTACCCTGGCTGGAGCCACCTCCCTGGCAGGGCTGCAGGTCCTTGGTGGGGTTGCACAGGGAAGGGAAGGGGATTGGGCACTCAATAACCTGCTTTCCTCTGGTTCCTCCCCCTTGCAGAAAAAGAGGAGGGCAGCCACTGCCCGCCGGCAGCACCTGAAGGTAGGCGGCACTGCGGGGGCCGGGTGAAGTATGTCCTGAGCCAGCCAGCTCTTGGCACTCTCCTTCCTAGAAGAGGCCACAATGCACAACATGGGGGCTCTCCACCCCATGCTCCTCACTGCCTTCCCACCTGTATCCTTGCTTGGAGGTGCTGGTATTGATGGGGAGCTCCCTAAGTTGCCTCTCTGCCAGGGCTCCCCCTGCCTTGCTGATCACCTCACCCTCCTCCCTTGGCTCCACCCTGTGCTGACCATTGTCCTGCTGCCTTCCAGAGTGCTATGCTCCAGCTTGCTGCCACTGAAATAGAAAAAGAAGCAGCTGCTAAAGAAGTGGAAAAGCAAAACTACCTGGCAGAGCATTGTCCTCCTCTGTCACTCCCAGGATCCATGCAGGAACTTCAGGTAAAGTTTGGATTTGGTTCCCTCAGTCGGGCTGATGGATCTAGATTGGCTTTCCCATCTTGGTCACCTTCTTACCTGAAGCTGGCTGGATGTGGAACTGGGTTGAGAGGCAGCTGGGGTCACTCTGCACAGAGAGGAGGAGTCTGGCTGGCATTTAAAGCTGCGTTTCTAGCAATGTGTTGAGGCAGCACTTGCATAAGGCCAGTAGCATGGAGACCAAGAGCTGGCCTGCAACCCACCCTTTGCCATCTGGTCTTCTGGACGGAGGTACTTCAAAGCCAGAGCAGCAAGGAGAGAGGAATCACAGATGTGAGTCCTGGCACTCAACAGCCCTCTGTGCTTTTCCTCCCAGGACCTGTGCAAAAAGCTTCATGCCAAGATCGAGGCAGTGGATGAGGAGAGGTATGACACAGAGGTGAAGCTGCAGAAGACAACTAAGGAGGTGAGTTTCCCCCAGAACCATCCTTCAGAGGAATCCCCAGCCTATTCCAACCAGCTTGAGGCCATCTCACAAAACTCCTGCCCCATTCTTCCTCCACCTCCCCTCGTTTTATCCCCCTGCAGCTGGAAGACCTGAGCCAGAAGCTCTTTGACCTGAGGGGCAAGTTCAAGAGGCCACCTCTGCGCCGGGTGCGCATGTCCGCTGATGCCATGCTGCGGGCCCTGCTGGGCTCCAAGCACAAGGTCTGCATGGACCTCCGAGCCAACCTGAAGCAAGTCAAGAAGGAAGACACTGAGAAGGTACTCCTGCCCTCTCCTCTGTGCCCAGACAGGAGCTGGCCCTCACTTTTTTGAGCCTCCAGCCTCCCTGTGTCATAGACATTCCTCCATGATGTTCCTTCTACTCAGTATTTCTTCCCCTGCTACCCCTGATGTGGGAGGTGCAGCCCCCCAAAAAAATGTGTATGGCATGGGTGGGATTGAGTTCTGCTAGATGCCACGGGGTGGGTGGACAGGTGGAGGGTGGGTTCTCACCCTGTGGGGCACCACTCATCCCCACCCCCCCCATCCCTCCTCCAGGAGAAGGACCTCCGCGATGTGGGAGACTGGAGGAAGAACATCGAGGAGAAGTCTGGCATGGAGGGCAGGAAGAAGATGTTCGAGGCTGGCGAGTCCTAAGCACCTACCTCTCCACACCCCTCCTCTGCTCCCTCCTGTCCCCACCGTGTCCCCTGAGCTCGAGGGCGCCTCTGGGTGCTGTTTCTCCCTGGTTTTGTGAAGAGCTGCGTGGCAGCAGCTGTGTAAATAAAGCTTTGGCAGGAGAGGGGGGGTGTTGCCTGCCTTGATGGGGTCTGGACCTCAACCCGTGCCATGGTGCCCAGGAGAGTCTTCCCCCACTGTGGGAGTCCTGGTGGGGATATGGAGGCTTTGGTGGGGTCTGTGCTGTGGGGACTGGGAGACCTCTCTGATGTTGCTCCTCCTCCAAAGCAGGGGATGCTCATCCCTTGTGTCGTGGAGAGGAAATAGTGAAGCCATGCCACCATATTCTTCTGGCATCCTCCTTCTAGGCTGTGCCATTGGCTCCTGGCCATGTCCTTCTCCAGTGACAGAGACCAAGCCCCAGCAAGTGTTGCAGAGCCTCCATGCATAGTGGTAACAGCAGGAAGCCATGGAGAAGAAGCAGAGCTGGGAAGGGAGATAAGGGGGGAAAGACTGCAGGGCACAAGCAGAGCCTTTGGCTCTAGAGAGCTTTGAGAGGTCAGGACAACCTTGGCAGCTCCCACACCAGCACCTTGATACTGGTGCAGGGTGCTGGGGTTTAGAGATGCTGGCTGTCCCCAAAGCAGCATGGGCAGCTTGGGTAGTGGAGGGTTTCTCTTCTCCCTGCTGTGGTGGGGATGTCCATGCCCCTTGCTTTCCTCTTGGGTGAGCTCAGCAGGGGATGTTAGGAAGATGTTAGAAAGTTCTTCACCATGAGGGTGGCGAGACCCTGGAACAGGTTGCCCATGGAGGTGGTGGAAGCCTCATCCCTGGAGTGTTTAAGGCCAGGCTGGATGAGGCTGTGGCCAGCCTGCTCTAGTGTGAGGTGTCCCTGCCTATGGCAGGGGAGTTGGAACTGGCTGATCCTTGTGGTCCCTTCCAACCCTGACCGATCCTATGATTCACTTCCCAATTTCAAGCTGCCAACAGAGGCAAAAACCTCAAAATAGCCCAAACAGTTTTAAAACCCCCCTCAAACCTCAGATTTGCCTTGCTCTGCTCCTCTCCCATCCCCCCCCAAAACCCTCAGCCCACGAAGTTTCCGGCACCTCTCACTTCTGCTGAGCACAGGAAAAGCACAACCCAGCAGCACCCTGGCACTGGAGCTGCCTGTGGGGCCACCACGCTGCAGGGGAGAAGATGTCAGACTCAGAAGGGTGCCAGGAGGGTGCTGAAGGTGTGACCCTGGTGGAAGAGGAATCCCCTGGGGAGAGTGAGAGGTGAGGTCTGGAGAATCCACACCCCAATGCCACGGCTGCCTTCCAGTCCTGGGAACATGGGGGGCTGGGGAAGAGGGAGGGTGATGGTGGGAAGGGAGGATGTGGGGTCAAAAAAGACTGCCTGCCCTAGGTGATCCTGCTTCAGCAATGGGGCTGGACTCAATGGTCTCCAGAAGTCCCTTCCAACCCCTACCATTCTATGATCCATAAGGGCTGATGCAGATTGGATGCTCCTGCAGGCTTTTGACAAGGTGCTCCAGCTAGGAACAGGCTTAGACACCCTAATGGGGTTGGACTCAATGATCTCCAGAGGTCACTTCCAACCCCTACCATTCTATGATCCATAAGGGCTGATGCAGATTGGATGCTCCTGCAGGCTTTTGCTAAGGTGCTCCAGCTAGGGACAGGCTTAGACACCCTCACATCCTCTGAACTTCAGAGCCCTTGGGAGGGAGTTGATCAAGTGGAGAACCACAGCTTCATTCCCTTGTTTAGCAACCTGGACCTGCTCCACAGCTGAAGTCAGCCCTGTCCTTAAGGCTAGTGAGTGGAGATCTGCTGCATCCTCTCCTTGCAGTGATCACTGGGCACATCTCATTTCTTTCTGTGACCCCATGTCCCCAGCTGGACTAACTAGCCTCAGGCTAGTTGCTGTAAGGTTGGACATCTCCCCATGCCTGGAGAGATGACTTTGCTCTGTTCTGTGGCTTTACCAGCAGAGATGGCAAAATCTGGGGTCTGCTCACTCCAGTGCAGCTTCCCAGAGTGGGTTAAGAGAGGAGAGGTCAGCAGCAGGGACCACATCTGTCTGTACTGGAGCAGAGAGAGATAAGCTTGGCTGAGGTGTACAACCCAGAAGTGGACTGGATTCAGGCTGAGCATCCAGGGAGGCCTGGGAGGTTGCCTGATTTCAATACAGGGAGTTTAGGGGGGTTGCCTAATTTCAATCCAGGGAGCTTGGTGGGGAGTTGCCTGATTTCAGTCCAGGGAGCTTGAGAGGTTGCCTGATTTCAATCCAGGGAGTTTTAGGGGGTTGCCTGATTTCAATCCAAGGAACTTGGAGGGGAGTTGCCTGATTTCAATCCAGGGAGCTTGAAAGGTTGCCTGATTTAAATCTAGGCAGTTTTAGGGAGTTGCCTGATTTCAATCCAGGGAGTTTGAGAGGTTGCCTGATTTCAATCTAGGGAGTTTTAGAGGGTTGCCTGATTTCAATCCAAGGAACCTGGGGGGGTTGCCTGATTTCAATCCAAGGAATTTGGAGGGGAGTTGCCTGATTTCAATCCAGGGAGCTTGAGAGGTTGCCTGATTTCAATCCAGGGAGTTTGAGAGGTTGCCTGATTTCAATCTAGGGAGTTTTAGGGGGTTGCCTGATTTCAATCCAAGGAACTTGGTGGGGGTGTGCCTGATTTCAATCCAGGCAGTTTAAGGGAGTTGCCTGATTTCAATCCAGGGAGTTTTAGGGGGTTGCCTGATTTCAATCTAGGGAGTTTTAGGGGGTTGCCTGATTTCAATCCAAGGAACTTGGTGGGAGGTGCCTGATTTCAATCCAGGCAGTTTTAGGGGGTTGCCTGATTTCAATCCAAGGAGCTTGGTGGGGTTTACCTGATTTCAATCCAGGGAGCTTGGTGGGGGTTGCCTGATTTCAATCCAGGGAGCTTGGTGGGGTTTACCTGATTTCAATCCAGGGAGCTTGGTGGGGGTTGCCTGATTTCAATCCAGGGACCTTAGGGGGTTGCCTGAGTTTTCTCCTGCAGCTTCAAAGCTTGCATTAGCATTTCTCTGCAAGACTTCTAAAAGCCAGCACAGTTCATGTTGATAGACCCCCCCCCTTTGAGTGACAACAAGAGGAGCACGGTGTGTCATCTGCTGTCACTAATGGCTGCAGTAAGTGCTTTGGCTGACACCTGACAGCAATTAGCCCTGGCTGAAGGTTTAGCTGGGAGCTTCAAAAGGTGCTGGAAGGCTCCCTGCACACTTCTGCTGAAACAAAGGGGAAGCCTTGGCTGCTGGGGGAGTCGCAGAGGTTCTCAGCATGGTGTCTCCAGCATCAGCCCAGCCTGGCTGTGCCTCCACTACAAGCTCAACTCACCTTGCAGGAGCAAGGAGCAGGTTCTGGAGGTGGCCCAAGGCAGTGGAACCTTCTAGTTCCACTCTTGCTGTGGTGCAGGTATGTCCTGGGGCCAACAGTGGGGACTGCTGGTGGGGCTGAAGTATCTTGTTCCCTTTCTTGTGTCCTGCTGGATTTCACCTGTCTGGAGGGGTCTGCTTTGTAGGGCTTCAACTCTTAGAGCCATTAGAGATGTGCAGGGGTGAGTGCTGATGTCAGAGTGGCTGGCACACAGAATCCCAGCATCTCAGCATGGTGGGAGCTGGAAGGGGCCTCTGGAGATCATCCAGTCCAACCCCCTTGCTGTAGCAGGATCACCCACAGCAGCTTGCATAGGATCACAATGTGCAGAGGAGTTTGAAAGCTCTCCAGAGAAGGAGACTCCACAACCTCTCTGGGCAGCCTGCTCCAGCACCCTTGCATCAAAGAAGTTTCTCCTTAAATTCAAGTGAAACCTCCTGGCTTCCAGTTTGTGCCCATTGCCTCTTGTGCTGTCCCTGGGCACCACTGACAAGTATCTGGACCCATCCTCTTGCCCCCCACCCTTTAGCTCTTGCTGAGCATTGCTCAGCTGCCCTCTGGGGCTGCTCTTCTGCAGGCTCACAGCCCCAGGGCTCTCAGCCTTTGCTCCTCACAGAGCTGCTCCAGGCCCCTCAGCAGCTTTGCAGCCTCCCCTGGACTCTCTTCTTTAGTTCCCTCTTTCTCTTGAACTGGGGAGTCCAGAACTAGACACAATACTCCAGATGAGTCCTTACTAGAGCAGAGTGGAGCAGACCCTCCCTTGACCTGCTGGTCACACTTTTCTTAAAGCACCCAGCAGACCATTGCTTTTTTTGCCCATGAGGGCACATTGCTGGCTCATGGTGATCTTGTCCACCAGCATTCCCAGGTCCTCCTCCACAGAGCTGCTCCCCAGCAGGTCACCCCTCACTTGTAGTGCTGCAGGGGCTTGTTCCTCCCCAGGGGCAGGACCCTACACTTGCCCTGGTTGAACATCCCCTCCCCCCTAGCTGTGTTGTAGGACTGTAATGAAGCATGGAGCTGGATGCCATGAGCAGGGAGCAGAAGCAGCTTCCTTTTTGCTTTCAGAACACAGGGAATTAATTTCCCTCCCAACTCATGAACCATTTCATGTGCAGCCCAAAACTTCTCCAGCTTTTACTGGCACTGTTTAAACCCTGGGCTCTGGTGGTTTCCACTCATGAAATGGAGGAAGGAAGTGCTTGCTTGTTGTTTTGGGGTGACTTCTTCTCACCCTGTGGCTAGCTCAGCTCTCTGAGTCTCTCTTCCTGAGGACAAAGTTCTTTCCAAGCAGCCCTGGGTGTGGATGGAGTCAGGAGAGTGCTCCTAAGTGAGCTGGAGGTCTGAGCAGTGAATCTTGTGATAGAGCTGGCAGGAAAATCAACCCCCAAAGTCTCTGGTGGAAATGCACCATGAGGAGATCTGGGAAGAAAAATGGTGCTGGCTTTGCTTGAACAGTGAACCTCACCTTGGTGGTGGTGCTCAGTGTATGCAGGAGAGGGCCTTGGACCACCAAACATCCTAGAAGTCCCAGTTTGGACACAGGTTCCTCAGCTGCCCCATACAAATGGAGACATGCAGCCAAAGCCTTGCTGCTGCTCTCTTCCATAAACTGAAATTCATTGAATCCCAGCACGGTGGAGGTTGGAAGGGACCTCTGGAGATCATCCAGTCAAACCCTCCTGCTAAAGCAGGGTGCCCACAGCAGCTTGCCCAGGAGCACAATGGCCAGGTAGGGTTGGAACCTCTCTAGAGAAGGAGACTCCACAACCTCTACGGGCAGCTACTCCAGGGCTCCAGCACCCTCACACCAAACAAGTGTCTCCTCCTGTTCAGATGGAACCTCCTGGCTTCCAGTTTGTGCCCCTTGTGCTGTCCCTGGGCACCACTGACAAGAGTCTGGCTCCATCCTCTTGCTCCCCACCCTTTAGCTCTTGCTGAGCATTGCTCAGATCCCCGCTGGGGCTGCTCTGCTCCAGGCTCTACAGCCCCAGAACTGCTATAGAGGAGGTCACTGTGGTGGGAGCCTGGTGTGAAGTCTTCACAAAGCAAGCTCCTGCTGGGGGTGAGGCTGCTCTGGAGAGGTGGCTAAGTGGGTTGTCTTCTCCTGGTGGGACAACACGGTGCAGGATGAAGGAGCCAACCCTCCTCACCTTGATGGTGGGAGGTTGGGAGCCCATGGTGTGGGGGAGGGAAGCCTGCTGTATAGCAGGGCTAGACAACCCAATGTGTGTTGGGTCTGTTCCATGGGGGACTCTCCATAAAGCTCTGGAGGCTACAGGTAGCCCCTGGGCTCCCAGGCAGCCCCCCTTGGGCTCAGCTGCTGAACTCCTGGCTGAGCAGATCCCTCCAGCTTGCTCTGCCCCCCACCTTGAGCAGCAGCCTCGCTCCTGAGGCATTTCTCTCTTCTCTGTGGGGTCTGAGATGAGGGATTGGCTTCTCTTAAACTTCCCACATCTTCCTTCTGGGACTTCCCACTCAGTAAGCTGCAGGGAGCCCTCGGCAAACCCATGTATGGTCACCTCCTGGGGAAGAGGCTCTGCTGTCCTAGCAAGCCCCAAGCCTCCTTTGCCACATCTCTCCCCAGCTGTCTTGAATTCCCCAGGTCCTTAGATGAGTCTCAAGGGTCTGTGCTAGGATGAGTGCTGTTGCTAAGTATACCCACGGTTGGAAGGAGCTTGTCTGGGAAAACTGATACCTGGAGAATCTTTGGACCCCTCAAGGCACCAGATTCCTTGGGGGGGGGGGATGGAGGGATGGTTGATCCCTGCTCAGAAGTAACTGGTCACAGCCTGACCCAGCTGGGCTCACTGAAGTGGAAAAAGAGCAGGGCAGTGAGCAGGGGAGGCCAGATGGATGATTTAATGAAGCTGGGCAGCACTTGAGTGTTTCCAAGTTGGCTATAGGTGCTCTGGCAGTGGCCTCAAGAACCAGCTCTAATTATAGGCAGGTGTCAGGTGCCTTCACTGCCCCTTTCTCCTTGAGGAAAAGGAAAAACCAAACCAGCCTCTGAGCTTATTTTGGGACCTAAAGCCATGGGTTTGGGGGGTGGGGGGTGTTAAAGGAGGGGATTGCCCAGCAGCTTTTGATTGAATTTCATTGGGTTTTTTAACCACCTAAGGCTCTCTGCTGGCTGAGTGAAGACTCTTGGGGGTAAAGCCTGGCTCTGAAGCTTGTGGGAATCTCTTGCACCCTGGATTTTTGGAGAGACCTGGCTGTGGGGAAGGCTGGGCTGGCTGTCCTCTACTGGGAGCATCCTGGGGGCTGCTAGGAGAAGGATTTGCCAGACCAGCACTGCTGGGGGAGGATTTTGGAGAGACCTGGCTGTGGGGAAGGCTGGGCTGGCTGTCCTCTACTGGGAGCATCCTTGGGGCTGCTAGGAGAAGGATTTGCCAGACCAGCAGTGCTGGGGTGGGATTTTGGAGAGACTTGGCTGTGGGGAAGGCTGGGCTGGCTGTCCTCTACTGGGAGCATCCTTGGGGCTGCTAGGAGAAGGATTTGCCAGATGTTGGTCTGGTTGCTGGGGTGGGATTTTGGAGAGACTTGGCTGTGGGGAAAACTGGGATGACTTTCCCCTATTGGGAGCATCCTGGGGGCTGCCAGGAGAAGGATTTACAAGACCAACAGTGCTGGGGTGACAAAGCACTTCTGCTGGCTGAGGAGCTGCTGGAGCTCCTGCTTCTCTGGAGGAAGGGAGGCAGAAGGTCAGCCTGCACCCCTTGAACACACAACAGCTCTGCATGAGGGGGGCTCAGACATCCCCTGGCTGCACCCCACGAGGGGGCGAGCTCTGCCCGGCCTGACTTGTCTGACAGCAGCAATAAACCTGCAGCAGTGAGCAAAGGGGAGGTGGCCAGGCAGAGTCCTGTGGCCGTGGTGGGGCTTTATGGCTTGTGTGGAGCAAGGCAGGCAACCCTTGGGGTTGAAAGGTCCCCATGGGAGAGCTCATATCAGGGGATACCACAGTGGGATTGTGTCTCTGGGACAGTTTAGGGTCTGTTGCAGCCATGGATTAAGCTGTGTGGGCTTTCCCAGGGTTGTTGCAGCTGAAGGTGCTGGAAGGTGTCCAGAGAAGGGCAGCAAGGCTGGGGAGGGGCCTGGAGCACAGCCCTGTGAGGAGAGGCTGAGGGAGCTGGGGGTGTGCAGCCTGCACAAGAGGAGGCTCAGGGCAGACCTCATTGCTGTCTACAGCTACCTGAAGGGAGGTTGTGGCCAGTTGGGGTTGGGCCCTGCTGCCAGGCACCAGGGACAGAACAAGAGGTCATAGTCCCAAACTGCACCAGGGCAGGTTCAGGCTGGATGTTAGGAGGAAGTTCTT
>WBNM01036340.1:9086-36982 GCA_013399055.1 Ramphastos sulfuratus | reverse complement strand
AGAATCCCCTCCCTTGCCCTGCTTTCAGGGAGTTGTAGAGTGAGAAGTTCTCCTCTCAGCCTCCCCTTCTCCAGGCTAAACAACCCCAGTTCCCTCACCTGCTCCTCACTAGACCTGCTCTCCAGACCCTCCACCAGCTTGTTTGCCTTTTTGTGGACATGCCCCAGGAAAGGAGTAGCTGTAAAATTCCCTCATCTCCCTGAACTTTGGAATATGTCAGGAGTGCAGTATCCATCTGATGGGAACAGGAGGCTCTGCCCACCTCTGTGGGACGCTCTTCTTTCCGCCTGCACACGAAGCCTCCTGGAGCTTGCCAGGATGTGGCTCAGCAGGGAAGATTCTACTCCAGTGTTTCTCTCTTGACCTCCTGATTGCTGAGCTGGGAACAAGGAGCTTGAAGAGCTGGGGAAGGCTGGATGGTGCTTTGAAGGGGGACCTAGGAGTGCTGGGTTAACGGTTGGACTTGATCATCTTAAAGGTCTCTTCATGTTCTTATGACTTTATCATTGGGAGGGTGTGGTGGATGGCAGGACATGGTCTGGTCATGGTTTGCTGCCTGGGAGGTAGCTACTACCCAAGGAGGTTGTGGAGTCTCTTCTCTGGTTGCATTCCTAGGATGCATCCTCCTTCTCTGGATGCAAACTGCCCTAGGGGATCCTGCTTTGGCAGTGGGGTTGGGCTTGATGGTCTCTAGAGGTCCCTTCCAACCTCTAAGGTTCTGTGATACTGCTTCCAGGAGCTGTTGCAGCCTCTCTTTGTTCCACTTTGCTGGTTTGTGCATAGGCCTGGGAGTGAGGAGAGCTTGCTATGGAGAAGTGGGACAAGGAAAATGAAGGTGCAGAATGAACCTTCATTTCCATGGGAAGGGGATAGAGGGATGCCAGCATGGGCACAGCAGGTAACACAGGGCCTTCATTAGTGCCACTCATACTTTGCAGTGCTGCCTCAGCCTTCAAGAGGAGCCTGTGGTCCCAGCAGGGCTTACCCACCATGCTGCTCCTCTTTCCAAATCCTCTCTGTTTTGATCTTTTTCTTAGTGACTCCTTTTTAATCCCTCTGTGTCCCATCACCAGGACCAGGGCAGAGCTGATGAGCAGCTTAGTGAAGCCCATGAGTGGAGGGAGTATGGGAAGAGAGGGGTGGCCAGAGGCTGCTGGGAGTGGGGAGCATCCAGGAGAGCCCTCTGGGGGAGACTGATCTCCTGGTGGGGCATGCCTGGAGGTTTCCTGCATCCCACCACAGCTGTCATGGTGCCAGCTGCTTGCAGGGTGATGCCAATGCATTTTGAGAGCCAGGACACCACTGAGCCACGGGGCAGGGTTTGGGCAAGGGGTCAGGCCAGTCTGTGGCAGGTAAGCTCTCTCTAGGTGCCTTGTGAGATGCCCACCCTCTGCTTTCACTCTGAGGAGGGCAGCTTATCCTTCTCTCTTCAGCTGTAGTGGCTCACCCAGCCCCTCTGACCCCACTGTGGATCCATTGCCAGGTTTGCCCACCTCTGGGGCTTGTTTCTTCAGAAGCACTCCACCTACCACTGACCTTTCCCAGAAGCCAGCTGCTGGGCTTTGGTGTTCTTTTTGGGTTTCCTTGTCTCAGATTTCTACCTGCTCTCAAGCAAGAGAATATTTAGGGTCTGAGCTTGAGCCCCCAGACATTTTGGGGAACTCTAGTGAGTCTTTGGGCCCCTAGAGGCTGCAGCTGCAGGTTATTCACATCTTCTGGTGGGGTGGAGAAGGTGCACCACATGTATCTGAGTGTGGTTCAGCTGGAAAGGGTCCTGGATGGGGATGCTGAGGTCTGCAGCTNTCCAGTATCTGAAGCAGGCTACAAGAAAGCTGGGGAGGGACTTTTTAGGCTATCAGGGAGTGACAGATCTTCAGGGAATGGAGCAAAGCTGGAGGTGGGGAGATTCAGACTGCATGTAAGGAGGAAGTTCTTCAGCATGAGAGTGGTGAGAGCCTGAGATGGGTTGCCCAGGGAGGTCGAGGCCCCATCCCTGGAGATGTTTAAGGCCAGGTTGGATGAGGCTGTGGCCAGCCTGATCTAGTGTGAGGTGTCCCTGCCCATGGCAGGGGGGTTGGAACTGGCTGATTCTATGATGAATGTTCAGCTTCCAGACTCTTTATTTGTTCTTCTCCCACCATTTGGATGATTTAACTCCTTTGATGAAGAGCACTCAGCTGAGCACCAAACATCAGCAGCACCATCCCTCAGTTGTATGGTGGGCAGAGGGCAAATGGGGCTGACAGTTGTCTCTGTGCCATGGCAAGAGGCTGGGATGGCCAAGCCCAGGAGCTGTAATCAGTATTTCAGGGCAGACCCTGGGTTGTTCTCATGAGGACACATTGCCTCAGCTCAGCAGGAGCCGAGGGCTTGCTGCTGACTGGGTCCTGCTGCAGCACAACATCTCAGTGATGTCCATAAATGAGGAGCCTCAACATTCCCAGGGAAGCAGAGCAGCACATTCCCACGGCCTCCCCACTGCCTCCTGCCAGTTCTTGGGTAGCAAAGTCCCTCCTGCTGCTGGGATTGGGGGAACCAGGTCACCCCAAGGGCTGCAAAATGAAGGACTCAAGGCCAAGGCAGTGGTGCTATAAAAAGCAGCACGTTTGGTATGAATCCCAGAGACATCAAAAGATTTGGGTTGGAAGGTTCAAAGGTCATCCAGTCCAAACCCCCTGCAGTCATCAGGGACATCTGCAACTAGAGCAGGTTGCTCAGAGCCCCAAACAACCTGACCTGCAATGCTGCCAGGGATGGGGCAGTTACCACCTCTCTGGGCAACCTGGGACAGGCTCTCCCCAACCTCAGTGTCAAACATTTCTTCCTTCTCTCCAGGCTGATTCTCCCTCTTTTAGTTCAAACCATCACCCCTTGTCCTGATTCAACAGGCCCTGCTCAAAACTCTGTCCCCAGCTGTCTGGTTAGTCCCTTTAAGCACTGAAAGGCCACCAGAAGGTCTCCCTGGAGTCTCTCCAGTCTGAATCTCCCTCCTTTAGTTTAAACCATCAACTCTTTTAAGCCCTGCTTAAAACTCTGTCCTCAGCTTTCTTACTGGCCCCTTAAAGCACTGAAAAGTCTGCCCTGGAGCCTTCTCTTCTCCAGGCTGAACAACTCCATCTGTCTCACTCTTAATCCCACTTGGAAGCAGGGCTAAGGCTGTTGCTTGCCTGCCTTGGCTTGTTTTCCATCATGGCTGTGTCAGGAAGGCTGCTGGCTGAGGGTAGCCAGGGCAGGGAGGCTGTGGAGGCTTCATTCCCTCTGAGAGAGTGGGGAAAACGAAATCAGAAGCTGGGTAAGGCAGTCCCAGCCTCTCTGAGAGGTCTGTTTTCTCCCCTGGCATGCTTCTGCCTTGCACAAACAGAGCCCAGACTTCCTGCTCTTTAGAAAACACTCCCGGTTCCTGGAAGCTTAGGGCTGGGATGGAGAGGCCGTGAGAAAGGGCCCTGGGTCGAGGTTGGATCCAGCACCCATTTCTCACACCTACTGAATACCATGGAGCACTGAGAGGGCTCAAATCCCCCCCACCCCCCCCTGCCGAATTCCTGACCGGTGATGTTCATCCATTACTGCAGCAGCCTATCTGTGTGCTGAGCACCCACGGTCCTGGGGGTGCAATCCATCATCTGGGAAGGGATTCGGTGGGGTTCTGCCTGCCATGATTAACACCAACACTTACAAAATGAAGCAGTCCTTCCCATCAGCTGCCTTGTGCCTCTGCCTTGTGGGGTGGGGGCCAGCCTCTTCTCCTGGGTGATAAGTGATAGAGCGAGAGGAAGTGGCCTCAGGTTGCACCAGGGGAGGTTTTAGGTTGGATGTTAGGAAAGATTTCATCACTGAAAGGCTCATCAGGCACTGGAGCTGCCCAGGGAAGTGGTGGAGTCACCATCCCTGGAGGTGTTTAAAAGATGTTTGGATGAGGAGCTCAGGGGCAGGGTCCAGCAGCTGTGAACAGAATTAACAGGTTGGAAAAGACCTCTGGGATCATCAAGTCCAACCTATCACTTAGCCCTTCTAATTAAATAANAGCCCTCCTGCCCTCTAACAGATCCACACCTGCTCCCAACTTGGTGTCATCTGCAAACTTACTGATGCTGGCCTCAATCCCCTCATCCAGCTCATCAGTGAAGATATTAAACAGGACTGGGCCCAGCACTGAGCCCTGGGGCATGCCTCTAGTGACTGGGAGATGTCAAAGCATGGTTGGACTCTATGTTCTTCAGCTCTTTTCCAACCAGGTGATTCTATAATTCTGTGAGTGGGCTCTGCATCACTCATGACATCTGGAAGTGTGGATCATGCCCTGTGGCTTCCTGGAACCTCAAGTTTAACCTGCACACATCTCTTCTCTTTAGTTATCTGCTTTGTCTGACTCTTCCTTGGGTACTTCAGGAACCAGGATGACCTTTCCAACATTCTTCTTCTCCTGCATCTGCTTCATGGCATCTGCCACCTGAGCAAAGGACCACACAGAGTCTGTTTTGAGCTTGATTTTGCCTTGACTGTAGAGGTTAATCAGCTTGGCTATGATACCTCCAACAAGCTAAATTCTTCATCCATATAGAATCATAGAATAGGTTGGCTTGGAAGGGACCTTTAAGATCATCAAGTTCCAACCTCTGCCATGGGCAAGGACACCCCCGACTAGACCAGGTTGTTTAAGGCCACATCCAACCTGGCCTTGTACACCTTCACAGAGGGGACATCCACAACCTCCCTGAGCAGCTTATTCCAGTGTCTCACCACCCTCACTCCAAAGAATTTCTTCCTAAACTCCAACCTAAATCTCCCCTCTTTCACTTCAAAGCCATTGCCCCTCATCCTACCACTGCAAGCCCCTGTAAGAAGTCTCTCCATAGCTTTCTCATAGCCAACTTCAGGTACTGGAGGACTGCTCTAATGTCTTCCCAAAGTCTTCTTTTCTCCAGGCTGAGCAACCCCAAGCTGGTACCCACCTTGTGAAGTGAGAGGCAGGAGGAGGCAGATGAGGCTCATGATAGACTCATAGAATCACCTGGTTGAAAAAGACCTTTAGATCATTGAGTCCAACCAGAACCTAACACCTCCCTGTTAGACCTGTCCCTAAGCCTGCTGCTGAAGGAGCAGCCCTGTCCACATCCCTCCTCTGAGTTTTCCCTCCTGCCATTCACCACCACCTTTCTCAAATGACTCTTTGGACTTCTTCCTCCTGCTATTCACCAATTCACCACCACTTTTCTCAACTGCCTCTTGTTTTCACAGTATCACAGTATAGCAAGGTTGGAAGAGACCTCAAAGATCATCAAGTCCAATCAAGTCCAACCCATTACCACAGACCTCAAGACTAGACCATGGCACCAAGTGCCACGTCCAAACCTGCCTTGAACACCTCCAGGGACGGTGACTCCACCACCTCCCTGGGCAGCCCATTCCAGTGGGGAATGACTCTCTCAGTGAAGAACTTTCTCCTCACCTCCAGCCTAAACCTCCCCTGGCACAGCTTGAGACTGTGTCCTCTTGTTCTGCTTGGGGAAGCAGCAAATGACCAGCCTGGGGCCTCCTCTGCCCATCACAGGGCAGTGGCAGGTCAATCTTTGCAGAGGATTTAACGAAGGCTGAGGCAGGCAGAGCTGGATGCGTGGCTGCACACCCACCCATCCTTCTTGGGGCAGGAATGGGATGTGCTTCAGAGGAGAAACCCCAAAAGTCATTCAAGAGACCAAGAGTTGCTTTCATTTTTGCAGGAGGAGATAAGTTTCTGCTGTGCTGCCTGTGCCTTTCCCTCCCCTTCTGCTGGGTGACAGCCTGAGCTGCATCATGTTCTGCTCAGACGCCTTGGCTAGGCCTTATCACCCCCTGTGTGATGCCTTCTCCCCCCCTTCCCAGCTCTCTGGGTCGGTGTGGACAGGCTCTGGGTGGGAAGTGGCTCTGTCCTGCTGTTTGCATCTTGAGGCTGAGCTGTGATTTATAGGAGGGAGGAGGAGATACGGCTGAGGCTGCGCAGCACCGGGTGGGGATGCTTGGTATGAGAAGAAGGCAGAGGGTGAAGCACACAAAGGCATTTTTCTCCTTGCCTCCCCCTTTTTGTTCCAACCCTGTAGGCTGGACTCTGCACAGGGCAATGCAGCTGAGGAATGACATGAATGTATGGGAGGGAGAGGCTCAGGCAGCATCTCTGGCTGCCTTTGGCTGCCAAGCTGATCCTTCAGAGTTAGGATAACCATCTGGGCTGGGACTAGGCTGAAATAAACCCCAGGCTGTGACAGCAGGGCTAGGGACGTGATCCTCCTCTTGTACTCAGCACTGCTGAGGCCACACCTTGAGTAATGGGTGCTGTTTTGGGGCCCTCACTCCAAGAAGGACATTGAGATGTTGGAGTGGGTCCAGAGAAGGGCAATGGAGCTGGTGAAGGGTCTGGAGAACAGGGCTGGTGAGGAGTGGTTGTTTGGCCTGGAGAAAAGGAGGGCAGGAAAAGGGAGAAAAGGACTTTCTGGTTCTCTACAGCTCCCTGAAAGGAGGTTGAAGCCAGGGGAGGGTCAGTCTCTTCTTCCTAGTAACAAGTGATAGGACAAGAGGAAACAGCCTAAAGCTGCAGCAAGGGAAGTTTAAGATGGATGTGAGGAAAAATTTCCTCCCCAACAGTGTTCTCAAAGACTGGACCAGGCTGCCCAGTGCAGCAGTGGAGTCCCCATGCTTGGAGGGATTGCAAAGCTGTGTAGATGTGGTGCTGATGGCCATGGTTTGGTGGTGACCTGGCAGTGTTGGGTTAAGGGTTGAGCTGGATGAGCTTTGAGGTCTTTTCCATGATTCTGTAACAATTGTAAATTTTATTTCACTTCCCAGTTTCCCTGTATCCCACTGCTACCCACACCCCCTTCCTTCTCCAATGAGATCACTGCTCAGCTGGACTCTTTCCTGTCAATCCATGTTGCTCCCATGCCACAGAAACCACCAAGGAGCACAACTGTTGCTTGCTGTCTGACTCAGAGATGCTTTTTGCTGGGCTGTGTGTCCCCTGGTGTCAGGCAGCACAGCCGTGGTCGCTGGCATTCAGCAGTAGCCTCTGGGGTCAGGATGCCAGCTGGACCTCTGCTCCATTCTTTACATCTTGGCTTCATGGTGACCTTGGACAAGCCCTTGGGCTTGGGAACAGATTTCTGAAGGTGTCTTGTAAAAGTGGGTCTCAGAGGGAGCTTTGGAAAGGGTTGAGATGCTGAATTCTGCTGCCTAGAACTGGTGCCCATGGTGTGAGGCATCATCCCCTGGGATGCTGCTTTGAGCCAGGCCATTTGTGACTTGCAGGGATGGAGAGAACCTGAGGCATGGCAGCAGGACTGTGCATTGCAGGCAAATGTCTTCCACCATCACTTCTGCAGTGGCCTGACACTGAATGACATGAGCAGAGACCTTACCTGAGTATTTCAGTGTGCTTGACTCAGTCACACAGCCCTGTTAGTGCTGGTTAAGAGATCAATCCATGATGAATTTGCCGGCTGAAGGTCAGGCAGGTGAGGGAGATGCTCCACTGTAGCTTTGTGAGGGTGTCTTCTTCCAGTTCATGTGACAGGGTGAGCTGCACATCTCCATCCCCCTGCCAGTTGTGTCTGGAGCCTTTATAAATGGGCATAAATGTAACATGGAATAAAGCCTGGCAGCTCTGCTCTGCCTGGGGCTGTATTCTGCACCCATGATGAGTGCCTGGCACCATGATGAGTATCTGGTACCATGAAGAGGCAACAGGAGCTGCACCAGATGATGCCTATGGCAGGGGGTTGGAACTAGATGATCCTTGAGGTCCCTTCCAACCTTGCTATTCTATGATGCTATGTGGGGAGGGTCCCTTCAATGGGGACCTTCTGGAAAACAGCAGACTGAGAGGAGACCTCATGAATGTTTATAAATACCTGAAGGGTGGGTGTCAAAAAGAAGGGGCCAGGCTCTTTCCATAGAGCCTGTCAGAGACAATGGATGCAAACTGGAACCCAAGAGGTTCCATCTGAACAGAAAGAAAAACTGTTTTACTGTGAGGGTGCTGCAGCCCTGGATCAGGCTGCCCAGAGAGGTTGTGGAGTCTTTCTCTGGAGACTTTCAAGACCCATCTGTATGTGTTCCTGTGTCACCTGCCCTAGGTGATCCTGGCAGGGGGGTTGGACTCAGTGGTCTTTGTTGCACTGTTCTGTGATGGGTTTCTGGCATCTCCCTTTTCCCTAACCTCAGCAGAGAGACCAAGAGGGTGGATGCTGGGGGATGCAGGACCACCCTTCCCAGTCCTTCTCCAGCTCAGGCATCCCTTCTCTTGGTGATAATTGCAGCAGAGAGGTGATGGTGCTGCTTTTGGTGATGGGGCAAAATAGCCTGAGGGAAACAGCTCCCATCATGCCAGGAATGGAACATGGCATGTTCCTCCTCCTCCTCCTAAACCCAGTTCTCAAAGCCTTCTCCCTCATGATCCCTGTCTCTGAGGGGCAGCTTGCCCGACAGAGGCAGTGACCAAAGTCAACACTGTCCTGGCCCAATACCCCAGCGAGCTCAGGAGACAGGAATGTCCAACGTGCTGGTAGAGGGTTCCTGGGGTTTTCTGGCACAGGTCTGCAAAGCCCAAAGCCTCTGGGAGGTTTTTCATTTTCCTTTCTGGAATTAGCTTTATTGCTGAAGGTTGGGCTCGGGCCAGCAAAGCTTCCTTTGCGCCGTCGGCTGTGCAGAAGGCTCCTCGAGTCTGCAGTGCTTCCCTCAAACACAGCTTGTCTGGTGCCAGAAGTTTCCCTTGCCTGAATATCATCATCCCCTCAAGTGCTGGTGAGGAATTGCCCAAGGAAACATGACCTTTCCAGCCATGCTGGCTTGGCTGGAGCAGGCTTTCAGGGCCATGTNCCTGTGCTGGGGGCTCCAGAACTGCACAGAGGACTCCAGATGGGGTCTGAGGAGAGCAGAGCAAAGGGGTGCCTGTATGGCTGCAGGAGGAGGTGTTCCACGGAGCAAATGGAAATCCCTGCCTGGGGGTCTGGAAGAGAAATGAAGTCAAGAGCTGGATCTGAAAAAGGCAGGAAATGTCTGAGCATCCCAGCTGCTTGGCAAACTCTAACTGCATGCCCAAAGCTGAACTGAAGTGCTTCCCACCAGTCCTTAGACCTGCATGATCTCCTCACCTCCTCAGGCAGAGATAAACCCTTTCCACAAAGAGTGTTTTGCCCCAGCCCAAGACCTCCAAAAGTTGTTTGCAGAGATGTGAGGATCCCATAAGAGAGATGCTCTGGCTCTCTGATGAGGTCTTGCCAGAGCAAGCCTTGCCATAGCTCCTGGGGTGATGAAATGTTCTCTCTTTCCTCCCTTCTTCCCTTATCCAGTCTCCCTAATGTCTGTGTGAGGAGGTGAATGTTCCTTCACCTCAGAGGGAAATCTCTCTACAGAGGCAGGTGGCTGGATGCAGGAGTGTAGAATGCTGCAGATCATCTTGCAAGTCTTTAAGCTTCATGGCTTCTTGCTTCCCATTTCCCCATCCTGTGTTGGATGAAAAGATATGGCAAGCTCTCAGTCCCACTGGCAGCTACAGCCAGCTCCACAGAACCCCAGCATACTGGGGCTTGGAAGGGACCTCTGGAGATCATCCAGTCCAACCCCCCCTGATGAAGCAAGGGCACCCACAGCAGCTTTCCCAGGAGCACAATGGCCAGGGGGGGTTGGAATCTCTCCAGAGAAGGAGGCTCCACAACCTCTCTGGGCAGCCTGCTCCAGGTTTCCTGTCCCCTCACAGCAAACAAGTTTCTCCTGTTCAGATGGAACCTCCTGGGTTCTATTTTGTGTCCCTTCAGTAGGCCTGCCTGTCCCCAGCCTCCTGCCCACCCTTTAGCTCTTGCTGAGCATTGAGAAGTCTCTTCTCAGGCTCTTCTCCAGGCTAAACAGGCCCAGGTCTCTCAGCCTTTCCTCCTCACAGAGCTGCTCCAGGCCCCTCAGCATCTTTGCAGCCTCCACTGGACTCTCTTCAGCAGTTCCCTGTCTCTCTTGAACCGACAAGCCCAGAACTGGACCCAGTACAGGCTGATATGGCCTCCCTAGGGCAGAGTAGAGGGGTAGGAGAACCTCCCTCAGCCTGCTGGCCACACTCTTCTTCATGCATCCCAGGAGACCATTGGCCTTTCTGGCCACAAGGGCTGCTTCATGGTGAACTTGTTGTCCACCAGCACTCCCAGGTCCTTCTCCAGAGAGCTGTTTTCCAGCAGGTCCCCCCTCACTGTACTGCTGCAGGGAGTTGTTTCTCCCCAGGGGCAGGACCCTACGCTTGCCCTGGTTGAACTTCATGACTCCACTCAACATTCCAGCCTGGGACTGGGCTAGGGAAGGGCTGGCTGGAGGAGAAGGCAGACATACCCACGGGTACCAGGCTGAGCCTGGAGTGCTGGGCAATTATTCCTAGCAGTGGGAAAGGTGTTTGTGCAGTCCCACCCCGGGCTGAGCACGAGGAGCTCCCTAATGTGATTGGGAGCAATTAGAGCGAAGGGGGCAGAGCACAGCCCCCGCTTCAGAAAGGGAACCATGTGGAAATTAAATCTTTCCACCTTTCTGCTTTCAAAGGCAATTTAACAGCTGACCCCCTCCTCACACTCAGGCTCATCCAAACTCAAATGGCATCCTTCCCTCTGTGCTCCAGCAAACCTTTACGGCTGGCCCAAGCGCAAGGGCTTTGGCAAGGTTTAGTTTCTCCTTTGTTTCAGGGTTGTGGTTTGGGGTTTTGTTGTTGTTGTTTGGTTGTTTTTCACTGAAGACAAATATTTGTGCTGCTAGGTCAGTCAAAGAGGAATCATCCTTTCCTCTCTGCTTCTCGGTGTGACTGCCTCAAGGCATCTCTTATTCAGCCTTGCTCTTCTGCTAGCTTGTTTGTGCAGGAGGGTGAGCTCCAAGCCCACCAGTAACAACAGAGCCACAAAGATGCTGAAGGGAAGGGAACATCTCTTACAAAAAGAGCCTGAGGGTGCTGGGGCTCTTTAGCTTGGAGAAGAGGAGGTTGAGGGAAGACCTCATTGCTCTCTACAGCTCTCTGAAAGGAGGTGGTAGTGAGGTGAGAGTTGGTCTCTTCTCCCTAGTATCAGGTGATAGAAGAAGAAGAAATGTCCTGAAGTTGTGCCAGGGAAGGTTTAAGTTAGAGATTAGGAAAAATTTCTTTCCTGCAAGAGTGGTCAAGGATTGGAACAGGCTGCCCAGGGGGTTGTGGAGTCTCCCGCGCTGGAGGTATTCAACACCTCTCTGGATGTGTTCCTGTGTGATCTGGTCTAGGTGATCCTGCTCTGGCAGGGGGTTGGACTGGATGAGCTTTGGAGGTCCCTTCCAGCCCCTGACATTCTGTGATTCTCTGATTCTAACCTGGCTTTAGGTATTTACTGGAGAGTGATGGTACTTCTGAACCCAGGGTGAGTGAGGCCNAAGCTAAGCCACCCGAATTCCCTCAGCTGCTCCTCCTAAGATTCTCCAACCCCTTCATCAGCTCTGTTGCCCTTTTCCCACAACCCTCATTGCTGTGAGGAGCAGGCACGGAGCTTCAGCACCGCAGCCCCACCAGGGCAGCGCAGCGCTGGGCGACTTGGAGGATGCTTGACTGGGAAAGAGACTTCCCTGCCATTCCAGAACAATCCTCCTCCTCAACACAGTCGCCCCCAGCTCTGTCCTCAGCCTGTTGTGAGGACGCAGGGACAGAATAGCGAGCCGGTGAGGTCATGGGGAGAGAGTTAGTCATATCCAACTGGGGAAGCGAGAGAGGGCTGCCAAGCATCGCTGCTCTCACACCGCGGGCAGCTCGCACGCTTTGGGGAGGATACCCCCCATCATCTGGGCACCCCCACCGAGCTGGAGGGGGAGTTGTTGGTGCAGTGCTGCTTCTGCAGCGATTTCCCAAGGAGCTGGAGGAGGAGATGAAGGAATTCGATCCAAATCGGATTTGTTGTGGAGCCTGAGTCTCGCAACTGGAGCGCCGCGGGCGGGAGGGGGTTAAGAGCCTTTCGAGATCGGAGCCGATCTGGAGCTGTCACACAAGGGAGGGAGATGGTGGCAGAGTTTAATGAATGACTTCATTTAGATATTAAAAAAAGAGAAGGGGGAAAAAAAAAGAGAAAAAATATCACACAACAGCACGGTGGCTCCCCGCCAGCCCCTTAGACAAGGGTTTCTATGGGAACCTGGGTGAAAACAATAAATAGGAGTGTGGGATGAGTAGGGAAAGGGAGGAGGGGAGCCTGGGCTCTGCTTCGGGGCTGCTTTGTTCCCCAGGGAGAGCCAAGGTGACAAGGGGTAGGCAGGAGGGAGAAGGGGAAAGAGCAGCTGAAGTCACAACCCCATCCAAAACAGGGCAGGCAGGAATTACATAGTGATGGAGCCCAGTCCTAGGGTCTGCTCCTGGATCATAGAATCAGCCAGGTTGGAAGAGACCTCCAAGCTCATCCAGCCCAACCTAGCACCCAGCCCTAGCCAATCAACCAGACCATGGCACTAAGTGCCCCATCCATTCTCTTCTTGAACACCTCCAGGGATGGCAACTCCACCACCTCCCCATTCCAATGCCAATCANTGTTCAGCTGCTCTCTACCAGCACCCCCATGCCCCTCTCTGCCTGGCTGCTCTCCAGCCACTCTGTCCCCAGCCTGTAGCACTGCTTGGGGTTGTTGTAGCCAAAGAGTAGAACCCTGCACTGAGCCTTGTTGAATCTCATCCCATTGGCCTCTGCCCACCCTTCCAGCTTGTCCAGGTCCCTGTGCAGAGCCCTCCTACCCTCCAACAGATCCAATCCTGCTCCTAACTTGGTGTCCAGCAAACTTACTGATACTGGACTCAATCCCCTGGTCCAGATCATCAATAAAGATACTGAACAGGATGAAGCCCAGTCCTGGGATCTGAGCCCCTGTGGGCTCAGCAGGATTAGGTGACCTGGCTCCAACTGGCTCTGCTTCCTAGTTCTGCCTCCTTGGGGAGGTGGTAACTGGGGAGAGCAGGGTTGTGGGTTCACCTCCAGCTTCCTGCCAGGATGGGGGTGGGACTGCTCTGCAAAGGGATGATAACTGGGGCAAGCTCATCAGTCCTGCCAGTAAATTACACTCCCAGTGAGTGCCCCCTGGAAAGGCTGCCAAGGGTCAGGGTGTGATCAGAAAATACCCATCTTTGGCTGGTGTTTTCCTTTCCTTTGCTGGAGGAGGGGGAGATCTGTCCTGAGCCTCATCTGAAAGCAACACCCTTGTGATGCCCATGGTGAAGTGAGGCCCCTTGTATGGTTCATAGTCCAGGCTGTGGGCAAGGCTGGGCAGAGTGGCACTTCTGGGGTCAGTTGAAATGTGCCCCACGTTCACTCAGACTGGGAGGAAAGAAATCTTAACTTGGGCATTTTAGGAGTCTTTTACATAGAATCATAGGATGGGTTTGGTTGGCAAAGACCTCGAAGATCACCAAGTTCAACTATTAACCCAGCACTGCCAGGTCACCACTAAACTGTGGCACTCAGCACCACATCTACACTGCTTTTTAAAACCTCTAGGTGTGAGGACTCCACCACTGCCCTGGGCAGCCTGTTTCAGTGTTTGGGAGCCCTTTCAATGAAGAACTTTCTTCTAATGTCCAACCTAAACCTCCCCTTTTTCAGCTTGGGGCCGTTTCCTCTTGTCCTGTCACTTGTTACTTGGGAGATGACTGACCCCCACCTGCTCATCTCTCTCTTAACCTCTTTTCAGGGAGCCAGAAGGTCTCCCCCCAGCCTCCTTTTCTCCAATTCCCTCAACCACTCCTCACAAGACTTGTGCTCCTTCACCAGCTTTGTTTTCCTTCTCTGAAACCACCCCAACACCTCAATGTCTTTCTTGGAGTGAAGGGCCCAAAACCTTTCTTCCTCCTTTCCACAGTCCTTTGCCCCAGTCTGAACTGATGTCAAACTGTGTCTCCTACTCAGCAGATTCACTTGCAGGGACTGCAGCCTTCAGAGGGTGCCTGATGATGAGGAAGATGAAGGTTGGGCTTGGTCATGCTGCTGGTGGAAGATCACTCACCCCACTGCCTTGTACACAGAATCATAGAATGGTTTAGGTTGGAAAGGACCTCAAAGCTCATCCAGTTCCAACCCCCCACCACAGGCAGGGACACCTCCCACTAGAACAGGTTGCTCAAGGCCTCATCCAACCCGGCCTTGAACACCTCCAGGGAGATTGTGGAGGACAGAAGCACAGAATGTGATCATAGATCACCTTCTGTGCTTCTGTGCTCCACACCCTCCCTGGGCAACCTGTGCCAGTGTCTCACCACCCTCACTGCAAACAACTTCCTCCTAACACCCTGTTGCAATCTCCCCTCTGCCAGTTTACATCCATTCCTCCTTGTCCTGTCATTACAAGACCTTGTCAATAGTTCCTCCCCAGCCCTCCTGTAGTCACCTTCATATACTGGAAGGTCACTTCAAGGTCTCCTGGAAGCCTTCTCTTCTCCAGGCTGCAGAGCCCCAATGCTTTCAGCCTGTCCTCATAGCAGAGCTGCTGCAGCCCTCTGAGCATCTTTGTGGAGCATCTCACTCCAACAGAGCTGTTCTGCAAACAGGTCTGCAGCCACCAGAGCAAACAGCCTTCATGGTCTCTTTTGGACCAGGCTGAGCTGGGGGTGATGAGGTGAGGGAACATCTGCTGCAGGCTCAGCCCCAGGGCACCATGAGACAGATCTGCCTCTGGGTGCCCTTTGGGTGAGCTTGGTCGTGTGTCCCTTTCTGCCTGTATCGCACCAGTGGTGGAGCAGGAGCTGATCCCATGTGGGGACTGCTGTTATCACTGGAGGAGGAATGTGCCAGTGCCTTATCACTTCCTCAGGGATGCATGAGGCCCTCTGGCTGACAGAGGTTCTATTATCCAGCAGCTGAGATGGCCAAGAAAGTTCAGGGCAGGTTTTTCTGCTCTGGAGGGGAGGAAGGAAGCTGGGCAGGGGCAAAGGAGGACACAGCCACTGCCCTCCACCACTGCTCCCTCTGCTCCTGGTCTGGCAGGAGCAGATTAACTGATGAAGAAACCTCAATCCCAGGGTAGAGATCTCACCCTGGATAAAAGCTGGTGAAGAGTCTAGAGAACAGGTCTGGTGAGGAGTGGTTGTTTAGCCTGGAGTAAAAGAGGCCAAGAGGAGACCTTCTGGCTCTCTACAACTCCCTGAAAGGAGGTCCAAGCAAGGTGGGGTTTGGTCTCTTCTTCCTAGTAACCAACTGGTAGGACAAGAGGAAAAGGCCTCGAGTTGCAGCAGGGAAGGTTTAAGTTAGAGATTAGAAGCAACTTGTTCATGAAATGGTTCCCAAAGACTGGAACAGGCTGCCCAGGGAGCTGCTTGGATGCCCATCTCTGGAGGTGTTGAGAAGAAGCAGAGACACAGTGCTGAGGGGCATGGTTTAGTCCCAGCCTTGGCAGAGTTAGAGACTGGTTGGACTTGTTGGTCTTGAAGGTCTTTTCCAAGCAAACTGATTCTGTGATTCCATCTTCCTCAGGTTTGGGCAAGGACCCCTCTCCTAGCCCATGTGTCCCACCTGTCCCTCTGCTGATGGAGATGGGGATGCCGCTTTGAGTACCACCACTCACGGTGGGACGACTCCTCAGCAGGAGCCCTCCACTTGCTGGGGGGAGCCCAGGCACCTCGGGGGCTTGTTGCTGGGTGTCACAGGCACTGGCCCATGGCTAAGGATAAGTTTTCCCTCTGGCTTGGCAGGCTGACAGCACAGTGGAGCGTGGAAGACGAGGAGGAGGCGGCCAGAGAGCGGCGGCGGCGGGAGCGAGAGAAGCAGCTGAGATCCCAGGCAGAAGAGGGCTTCAATGGCACTGTCTCCTGCTCGGAGAGTGGGGGCCCAGCAGAGGAAAACCAGTAAGAAACACTCGTGGATACATCCTTCAGCAACATGATCTCACAGCAAAGCCCTCCTGCACCCACACAGCGGGTCTCTGGGTGGTTTGGGGAGGTTCCATCATAGATTTGGGGTGGGGATGTAGTCCAGACTAAACAAAGAGTACATCTTGGGTTGAGCAAGGAAAGCCAAACTCCCTGCTTNTCCATCATCTGCTTACATTTTGACTTGTCAATCATCTATCACCTAATCTGTGGGAAGTTCTGATGGGTGGGAAGACAGACATGTGCCCAAGGGTGTGACACACAGCCCTGGGCAGGTCATGGTGCTGGTGACCAGGCAAGGGCTCATCTCACCTGACAGGGATCCCTGCTCCTGTCTCAAGGATGCTGCCCTGGCACTGGGGAGTGTGGAGTGGCTCCAAGAGCTAACATTAACTTGATTCTTTAATGGGGCTGGTCCAAGGTGGAAATAGCTCAGGGGGCATTTCTGGAGATGGTGAGTTATCTGCTGCCAGAGGGGAAACCCCTGCAGATGGGATAGGATCATCAGTCCTGTCCCCAGCACTCTACAGCAGCATCTCACTGCTGCATCCCATTGCAGCATCCCACAGCAGCATTTCACCACAGCATCCCACAGAAGCATTTCACTGCAGCATCCCACAGAAGCATTTCACTGCAGCATCCCACAGCAGCTTCCCACAGCAGCATCCCACAGCAGCATTTCACCACAGCATCCCACAGAAGCATTTCACTGCAGCATCCCACAGAAGCATTTCACTGCAGCATCCCACAGCAGCTTCCCACAGCAGCATCCCACAGCAGCATTTCACCACAGCATCCCACAGAAGCATTTCACTGCAGCATCCCACAGAAGCATTTCACTGCAGCATCCCACAGCAGCTTCCCACAGCAGCATCCCACAGCAGCATTTCACCACAGCATCCCACAGCAGCATTTCACTGCAGCATCCCACAGCAGCATCCCACCACAGCATCCCACAGCAGCATTCCACCACAGCATCCCACAGCAGCATCCCACCACAGCATCCCACAGCAGCATCCCACCACAGCATCCCACAGCAGCATCCCACCCCAGCATCCCACAGCAGCTTCCCACCACAGCATCCCACAGCAGCATTTCACCGCAGCATCCCACCACAGCATCCCACCACAGCATCCCACAGCAGCATCCCACCACAGCATCCCACAGCAGCATCCCACCACAGCATCCCACAGCAGCATCCCACCACAGCATCCCACAGCAGCATTTCACCACAGCATCCCACAGCAGCATCCCACCACAGCATCCCACAGCAGCATTTCACCACATCATCCCACAGCAGCCCCCCACCACAGCATCCCACAGCAGCATCCCACCACAGCATCCCACAGCAGCATTTCACCATAGCATCCCACAGCAGCATCCCACCACAGCAGCATTTCACCACAGCATCCCACCATAGCATCCTGCCACAGCATCCCACTGCAGTGTCCCTGTGCCCACATTTCAGCAGCTCAGGTGCTCTGCAGCACTGGGGCTGACACAAAACCCAGTCTGCATCCTGAGTTGGCAAACTCTGTCTTGAAGACCCCAATCTTCCCACTCTTTATGTGTTCAGCTTATTCTGAATCATGTTAAACACAAGGGAAAAGCAGTGCCTGGATTTGGGATCAGAGTTGGAGAGAAGCTGCAGCAGCTTCATTTCAGTGGGAAAACAGCAAAAGTTATTTATAAAAATCTATTTTTTTTTCAGGGCTTTTTTTTTTTTTTTTTTTTTTTTTCTCAGCTCCATTCAATATTGTTCAAGATTTATTCATTTTCTTGCTCTAAAAGCATTGCAAAGAAGCTTCAAAGTCTTCTGTGGCCATGCAGGCAGTGATATTCCGCAGGCAAACTCCCTGCAGCCTGCCCTGAAAGCAAACAGAAGTGCTGGAAGCAATAATAATTGTTAGCTTTGCCACCCTCCTGCACACAGGGGCTGGCTAGGAATTCAAAAAGGTCTTTGAAATGGCAGAAGAGATCTCAAGTCTCTGTTTTATGAGGAAAGGCTATGAGTGGGCACACAGCAGCAGCCCCAGTAACCCTGATCCCACAGAATGGCAGCAGACGTGCTGCTGACCCCATGGGATCCTTGATGTTGCCCAAATTTAATGGAGTGTTTGAACATCTGTGAAGGGGCAATGACAAGAAGAACAATGCCTGAAATGAGCTGGTTTGCTCCCTGCTCCATGCTCATGGAATGACAAACTGGTTTGGATTGGGAGGGAACGTCCAAGGACATCTTGCCAGGACCCTCCTGAACTCAGCAGGGACATCTGCAACTACAGCAGGTTGCTCAGAGCCCCAGACAACCTGACCTGCAATGGTGCCAGGGATGGGGCAGCAGCTACCACCTCTCTGGGCAACGTGGGACAGGCTCTCACCACCTTCAGTGTCAAAAATGTGCTTCTCTCTAGTCTGAATCTGCTGAATCTCCTCTCTATCAGTTTGAAACCATTATTCCTTGTCCTGTGACTACACTCTCCAGTGAGGATTCCTCCCTACCCTTCNCAGAGCTGGCCCCAGCACAGCAGAATCCCCTCTCTGCCGCTGCTGCCCACACTGCTGGGGATCAGCCCAGGATATGGCAGGAGCTGGGCTGAATCCTCATGTTCTGCTATGGCTTTGAGCCTGTCACATGCACTCGTGTGACCCCAGCTGTCCCTTCTGCTGTGCAGAGCCACAGACTTCCCAGGACACACAACTGCCAGCACCAGATGTGTGCTGTCCATGCATGGGGACTGTTGGGGATTTTCCTATTTCTCTCCTTGCATTCACAAGGAAATTTGCTTCTCAATCAGGAGTCCTGAGTGGGCAGCACCATTGTAAATGTTGGCCTGAGGAGGTGGCAGCTTCACAGCTGGTTCTGGAACACAGGGTGGTTGTATCACCTGGGAGTGGGAGTTAGGACCCAGATTAGTTCACATTTCAGAGGTTCGAATATGTGAGTGAGCCTTTTCTTTGCCTTTCTGGCCTCTCAGGAGGTGTCAGGAGATGCTTGGCCTCCTCCATGAACCCATACCTTGAAATATGGAGCACTTCTCTGAGGGTTTACAAAAGCATGTGCCCTCACCAGGCTACTCACAGGGGCATGCACCAAACCCAGCTGCTCAGCCACGTGTATGAGCACAGCCCAGCTCCTGCCATGCTTTAGCATCTCCTTAGACCTTTGAGTGGTGAGGCCATGCAAGTTTAGGACACTGCAGCCAGGACTGAGCTGTTTTCTGCAGCATGTGTAGCAGTAGCTTGTGGATGCCCCAGGAGAAGACTTTGATTTGATGCAGAGTCAGGATGGGATCCTGCTCAGGGCTTCAGATGAGCTGCAGCATGGATGATGCCCGAGGCAGAATTGCTTTGGTGTTTGTGGTCCTGACCACAAATGTGTGCTGAAGCTACTGGAAAAGCTCTCAGGTAGCAAAGGAGGATGAACAATGCTGTTTGAAAACTGTTCAGACCCTCTGCCAGCATGGCCCCAAGGAAGGCATAGAGCCAGCCCAGCCCTGCTGAAGCTGAGTTCCATCCCTCCAGCTCCCAAGGCCATGCATGGAGGTGTTCAGAGGAGGCAGAGATGTGATGCTGAGGGACATAGTTTGGCACCAGCCTTGGTAGAATTGGAGAATGGTTGGACTGGATGATCTTCATGATCTTTTCCAACCAAAGCAACTCTGTGATTCTTCCTGCAAAGCCACCATTTGGCAGGTTATTTCTCTTTTAGTGAGGGGAAGAGAGGAGAGGAGCTTCCCTCTATCCCTTTGGTGCAAGGAAATGCTGGGGGAGGGTTTGCACAAACAGGAGTGACATGGGTGGGATGTGTCCCAGCACAGGAAGAGCTAAGGGAAGTGTTTACACAAGGGAAAGCAAAGCTTTTCAGAAGATTAATAGCCAGGGCTGACCCTGGCTGCATGAGCAAGCCCAGGTGGCTGTCAGCAGCTGCAGCAGAAACCAGGGGATGGCCAGAGAAAAAGCAACACCCTCCTGGTGAAGTTTGGCCCAGCAAGATCATGCATTGGATTTTAGTGGGTGAAAAACTGGACATGAGCTGGCACTGAGTGCTGCCAACTCAGAGCCAACTGTGTCCTGAGCTGATCCCCAGCAGTGTGGGCAGCAGGGGCAGGGAGGGGATTCTGCCCCTCTGCTGTGCTCTGCTGAGACTCCCCCTGCAGTGCTGGGGCCAGCTCTGGAGTCCTCAGCACAGCACAGACAGGGACCTGTTGGAGCAGGGCCAGAGGAGGCCACAGCAATGCTGGCAGGGCTGGAAGCTCTGCTGTGAGGCCAGGCTGAGAGAGTTTGGGTTGGTCAGCCTGGAGAAGGCTCCAGGGAGACCTTCTGGTGGCCTCTCAGTGCTTCAAGGAGCCAATAAGAAAGCTGAGGTGTGACTCTCTTTGGGGAGAAAGGGCAACAGTTGCAGACTGAAAGATTAAATAGAACAAAAAAATTCTTTACTGTGAATTTGATGAGACATTGCCCAGAGAATCTGTGGATGCCACATCTCTGGAAGTGTTCAAGGTCAGGCTGGGTGAGGCTTTGAATGACCTGGACTTGTGGAAGATGTCCCTGCTCTGGCAGGTTGGGTCTAAGTGATCTTTAAGGTCCCTTCCAACCCAAACTATTCTAGAATTCTATGAACTGAAGCTTGTGTACTAGTCAGNAGCAAAGCCTGGATGGGGCACTTAGTGCTATGATCTGGTTGATTGGCTGGGGCTGGGTGCTAGGTTGGGCTGGATGAGCTTGGAGGTCTCTTCCAACCTGCTTGATTCTATGATTCTCTGAGTCTTCATTCCTTCCTCACCCAGTGATCTGCCCAGGCTAGCTCTGGCTGCTGTCTTGTCTTTGGGGCTGTGCACATGCACAGGACAAGCAGCACCTGAGCTGGAAATGCCTCTGGTCCAAACAAGCTGGGGGCAGCACCATTGCAGAAGAAACCTTTTGGGTTTTGATACACTGCTTGTCTTTTGCTTGCCTGTGTGAAGCACCAGAGACTAGGCAGGGATAAGGATGTGGAGCTGCTCCTTCTTCCTCTCCACCTTGCAGTGATGCCTCTTTGCACAAGGATGCTCCTAAGCACATGGCAAAGAGGATAGGACTTCAAATGGGATTTGGGAGCAGCCAGAAGGAAGAATGTGAAATAACTGGGGGGCTTTCAGGGCATGTTTGGGGTTTATTTGCATCTCTCTCCCCCTAATTTTCCTTCTTACTGTTTCAGCTATGACTTTAAGCCATCTGGGACTTCAGAGCTGGAGGAGGATGAGGGCTTCAGTGACTGGTCCCAGAAGCTTGAGCAGCGCAAACAGAGGTGGGTAGGACACAACTGGACCAAAGGGAGTGGGACCAACATCCCCATCAAGAAGGAGCAGCTCCAAGGAGGGGTGACCCAGCTCAGGTCAAGCCTAGCACACACAGAACAAAGCCAGAGGCTGGAGCATCACCAGGCAGGACTGCTGGGGTCGATGCTGTCCTCGTGCCATTTGGGCTAGCAGTGCTCAGGGACCGCCCCAGGCATCAAGGATGTTTGGATTGAGCTTTGCACTTCCCAGCAGTGGCAGCCTGCCAGGACTTTGCCTGGGTTTGGAGGAGTGACAACAGCAGATTTGAGCCACCTGAGCTGCTGCAGGGGCTGAAATGGCCTCTAACACAATCCAGGCCAGCCTAAAAAGCTGTTCTAAGTTACTGCTGCTTCCTGGCTCATGACAGCAGAGTGTTATGGCCCCAGCCCACCTTGTGCTTGACTCTTCCAACGGGAGAAAAACAGGCAGCAAAGGGAGCTGCTGAGCTGCCAGCTGCCCAGTCCCCACCTCCCATCACCCAGCCCTGGCTGAGCTGATCCATACTCTTTCCTTCACCACTTCCCTTGCACACCACCAACTACCTGCACACAAACTCTGTGGGTCAGCTCTCTCAGCAGCTTGGTTTTGAGGGGAGCTCTGGCCCAGTGATGACACAGCCTCTTCTTTACCCCTGAGACTGAAAAAAAGTGCCTAAGATTAATATTTACTGCTGAGCAAATAAACAGAGCTTGCCTCTTCCGTGCCTGTTCCCAAACACTGCAGCTGAACCTCTCCACAGGCTTCACCTTTGCAGCCCTGACCCCACCAGCATTGCTCAAGCACCTCAGGATGTTGATTGTCACAGCTGTGGGAGCAAGTCAAAGCCAGCCCCAGCTGCTTTTTGAAGTGCTGCCTCTTTTTCCAGTCCCCTTTTGAAAGAGCTTGGCTGGGGAGAATGGTCACTGCTGTTCCCTCCTTGGCCCTCGAAAGAGGAGGAGCCAGAAGGGTTGTGTTGTCCTCTCCACAAATTGCTCCTTGGGTTTATTATGTGGTGCTGGTTTGAGAAGGGCAACACAGCTGGTGAAGGGTTAGGGGAACAGGGAGGGCTTAAGGCAAGCTGCTGAGGGAGCTGGAGTTGTTCAGCCTGGAGAAGAGAAGGCTGAGGGGAGACCTCATTGCTCTCCACAGCTCCCTGGAAGGAGGTGGCAGTGAGGTGAGGGTTGTCTCTTCTCCCTAGGTGATAGGATGAGAGGAAATGACCTGAAATCACGCCAGGAGAGGGTTAGGTTGGAGAGTAGGAAGGATGTCTATGGAAAGAGTGGTCAGGCAGTGGAAGAGGCTGCCCAGGGAGGTGGTGGTGGAGTCACCATCCCTGGAGGTGCTCAGAAATTGTGCAGACATGGCACTTCAGGCTGTGGGTTAGTAGTGACCTGGCTGTGCTGGGTTAACAGTTGGACTTAGTGATCATAAAGGTCTTTTCCAGCCTTAATGGTTCTGTGATGCTCTAGTGAGGTAGCAGGGTGCTGAGCAGGAGAGGTGGTCTCCATTGCAGGTGAAGCCCATCAGAGATGGGTGGGGCTCTTAAGGAGCCTGGTTGGGAAGCACAGATGAAGGAGTTTATGTTTGAGGGGCTGGCTGGGAGGGAAGCTTCTTGCAGATGCTGTGGATTGTGTCCTAGAGAGTGGCTGTCCCCTATAAAGGTCCTTCAGAGGGACAGGCTTGGAGACTGGTGGCAGCACAGGTAGGCTGTGGGTCTGGTGGGCATGCACCATGCTGGGACAGTGCAGTGGTTGGGCTTTCCTGACTTCTCTTTGACCTGAATTCTCTTTGTCAGGCTAAATTTTGGTGGGCTTCTTTCATGTGGATGATGTTTAGGTGTTGGCTGTGAATGAGGGGATGGAGAGAGTTGCTCTCTGTTGGGTGGAGCTACAACAGCTTGTGTTTTCCTTGAGGAATATCCTCTTGCTGGTTCTGGTTCCTCACTTTGTGGTAGAAGCTCCATGAGATCAGCTGCATGCAGGAGAGTGGGAGCTGTATTGGACCAGCTGCCTCTTGTGTGGGGCCTGCAAGAAACCTGGGGAGGGACTTTTTAGGCTGTCAGGTAGTGATAGGACTGAGGGGAATGGAACAAAGCTGGAAATGGGGAGATTCAGGCATCCAGTGACAGTCATTGGCCTTTCAAGAAAGGATGCTGGGTAAAGACCAGAGCTGAGGGCACTTTCCCCTCTCAGCTGCTTGCAAAAGCTCCCAGAGGTCAACCAAACCCTGTTGACAACCCAGCAAAACCTGTTTGAGTGCTGGAGCACCTCTGCTATGAGGAGAGACTGAGGGAGTTGGGGCTGTTTAGTCTGGAGAGGAGAAGGCTGCCAGGTGACCTTATTGTGGCCTTTCAGAATCATAAGGGGGCTACAAGAAAGCTGGGGGGGGGAGCTTTTTAGGCTGTCAGGTAGTGACAGGACTGGGGGGAATGGAACAAAGGTAGAAATGGGGAGATTCANTCCTTGTGGTGCCTTCCAGCCCTGACTGATTCAATGAAGTTGCTGTGGTGTCAGAGGCATCCTATGGCCTCCTGCCATCATGTCTGCTGGCCTGCAGTTTCACTGTGAGCTGGTACTTTAGCTGGAGGCATTGTTGGTTTCTTGGTTAAGAGAAACTAATTGCCTGGACCTTTGGAGCCTGTTTGCTGCTGGTGACTGCGCTGTTGTGGGAGGATGCTTAGTAACAAGACAAGAGAGCCAAAATCTTCATCAGCTTTCATTCCATGGGGTCAGTGGGGAGGGCTGGATGATGGATGTCCTGGGAGCTGCCTTCCCAGCAGTAGAGGGGTGGGTGGAAAAGTCTTACTTGACCTTTTTCCTCGTGTTTTGGCGCTGGCTGGTGAGGCAGAAGTGGTGAGTCAACCTTGTGCTTTGGCAGCTGCCTGTTAGCCAGCTCTCTAGGCTTGCCTGTGATCTTTTGGGGGATGGATGGGAGGAGAAAGCCATTCTGACATCCTGGTGCGTGGCTGTGAGCCAGTGAGAGCTCCAGGGTGACATGTTCCCACTGAGCCTGTGCCCAAAGGCATGGGCTGCTCTGCTTTTGCAAAGCCAACTTGCTTCAACATAGCTTTCGGGCTCCTCTCTGCAGCCTTGGAGACCTGAGGGGGGGGGATCAGACCAGTTTAGGTTGGAAGGGACCTTTAAAGGTTGTCTAGTCTAATTCCCCTGCAGTCAGCAGGGCCATCTGGAAGCATCCTCTTGTGAGTGGCTTTGGGATGGTTGGTTTGTTTTTTGAACCCAAGCCAAGGCGGGTCCCAGGCTGCTTTGGGACTCTTGCTGGGCTGTGAGATGAGTGCCACGAGGTGTCAGTTAGTCCTGTGGGCCAAGCTCAGGCTTGGGCTGAGGTGTGCAGGGTGGCTGTGGAGCTTACCTTCAGCTAGGGAAGAAGGGACTTCTGGGAAGGAAGCTGACCTGTTGTTGGTTGGAAGCTCTGTTAGCAGGGAAGATGAGTTGAGGCAAACAAGGCTGTGTTTGGTGCTCTCGTGTTGAGTCGATGCTGGGAACTGTGGGGCTGAGGACCACAGAGCATGCTGGCTGACCTAGGACTGTGGAAAAGTAGGGAATGGGGTCAGCACCACAGCATGGTGGCAATGTCTCTACTTGAGGTCCAAGCTCAAGTTTTCCAGAGCTTCTTACCTGTGATGAGGCTGGAAAGGTACAGACACCTTCGGCTCTGCCACAAGTCTTAGCTGGGTTCCCTTGGAGGTTCAAAACATGGGAGTGTGATGTGACTGCTGTTAGATCTGGGCACTTGGAACTGGATGAGATCATGAAGTGACTGTGGGCCTGTGTGTAAAATACCCAGCAAGTTGCAGGCTTTGGGGAGTGATAAAATAGGTTTTCTAGAGGTCTGAGGTACCTGGTGGTGTCTGTGGGCTCCTAACAATGTGGTTTGCTTCTTCAACCTCTCTCCTCCCCTTCTAGATCTCCACGGCAGTCCTATCAAGAAGAGGACAGTGGTGTGAGAGAAGCAGAAGCCAAACTGGAGCAGATTCAGATGGATGGGGAAAGCCCAGAGGAGAGCCGTGAGGAGAATGTGGCTATGGGGGAGGAAGAGAGGCTGTGCCAGGAGGAAGAACAGGTCCAAGAGCAGGATGAAGGAGAGAGAGCTGAACTAAAGGTGGGATCAGGAGGAGCTGATCTCCTCTCTGTGAGGCTGATGGGAGAGTTGGGGTTGGGTGGGGTTTGCCTTCTGAGAACTCAGTCCACTATTGCTGCTTATGCTGCTGGGCATTGATGGCATTATGCTGTGCTTTGATGGCATAACCTGGGGCTGGTGCCACTCGTGCCCTGGTGCCTTCTTGGACTCACTGCAGGCAGCCTCTGCCCTCTCAGGAGGGTGATGTGTTTGGTCCCAGAGTTTGTGGTGGTTTAGTCATCTCCTTGCAACACTGGGAAGGAAAGTGCTGCTATTTCTCCTGTGGCTTTGTGGGCAGTGAGTAGCCCACCAGGAGAACACAAATCTGATTTCCTCTCCCCAGCCTTTATTGCACCTCTGGAGCACTTTGGCTTGATGCATCTCTAACTCTTGCATTGCTCCCAGCTTAGGTTTCCTTTCTTTGCNTTTTTTTTCTTTCCTCTCCCCAGCCTTTATTGCACCTCTGGAGCACTTTGGCTTGATGCATCTCTAACTCTTGCATTGCTCCCAGCTTAGGTTTCCTTTCTTTGCTCTTTTGGTGAGGGGTAATTCCTGGTTATCAGGAGACCAAGCTGGATCTTGAGGGGTGTGCAAGTCCTAGAGCTGGGGTGGCTGAGCCTCGTGGATCCTCTGCTGTAAAAGGATTTTTGACTTGCTCAGCCTTGTGTGCTTTCTGCCTCTGACCTGTGTGTGACTTCTTGCAGCTCTTTACCTAAAGGCAGCTCCCTGTGGCTTCCAAATGAGAAGTTCACATTTTCCTCTCTCAGCAGTGGTAAGCAATAGTTATGAGCTGATCCAAGGACCCATTGCCATATCACTTTGAAATGCTGAACCTCCAAAACTTCTCTGATTCTCCCCCAAGATGAGCTTCTCTCTGGACATTTCCAAGTGAGATGATGTGACCTCAGTTTCTGTGCTTAGCATAAAGCAGGAAGCCCAGGAGGCTGGACAAACCACTGCTGCTACACAGCCTGACCAGCTCACTTCCTGCCTTCTTCCTTTTCTACACTCAGGAAAAGAAGAGGAGGAGAGTTGAAGATGATGATGAAACACAAGAAAAGCACCAGGAGGCTCCAAGCCCAGCCAGCCTGGAGGAGGAGGAGGAGGAACTGTCCTCTGATCACACTGCTGTGTGCTCCGCCAAGGTTGGTGTCCAGGGCCCCTCTGGCAGCAGAGCAGTGATTGCAATAGAGCACCTAACAAATGGTGAGGAAAGGTGATCCAGGGCTTACGTTAGCAGAGTGTGAGTTCTGTTAGCCCATCCCTGCTGCAGGCTGGGGTAAATCACTTCATCTGTTTCCCTCATCTGCCTTAGTCGTCAACCTCTTCTCCTCCTGCTTTGCTGGAGCCGTTGGAGGCTGCAGGATCTGTGTCTACTTTGCCAATCGCTGTAAAAGTCTAAAGTTCACTGAGGACTCCAGGGAATGCTGTAATACTGTGAAAGATGTCAGTGCTTCCAGCTTGTGAATTTGGTCAAAGACTACATGTGAACTTCATCAGAAAATGAAATTTCCCTTCCCTCCCCCCAGGAAAAAAAAGAACCAAACAACCCAAACCAAAAGCCTGAAGCAGTGGAATTTCCCTGTCTCACCTAGAACAAAATCCAAACCTCTGACTCGAGTTCATTTAAACAAACTGGGATTCCTGACCTCTGGAGCATTGTGTCATTCTCCATCAATGCTATTGTGACACTTCCTCTTCTAACAGCACCTGAATTGCATCTTCTGACTCCTGCTGTGTTGACAGCAAAGCCTCCATTCTGTGCCTGTGCTTTAAATACAATAGGCACAGAAGTGATTTCTGGAGCCAGAGGGTTTTGGTCTTTGTGAGCCCTAAGCTTGTCACTTGGAGAAATGAAAGGGGAGTGGTGAGGCTGTAAATCTGCTGTGTGGTATTGCAAGGTCCTGCACCTGGGTTGGGGCTATCCCAAGCACAAATCCAGGCTGGCTGATGAGTGGGTTGAGAGCAGCCCTGTAGAGGAGGATTTGGGGGTGCTTGTTGATGAGGTGCTTGACAATGAGCCAGCAAAGGGTTGCTGGCAGCCCAAAAGCCAAACATGTCCTGGGCTTCATCACAAGATGAGTGACCAGCAGGCCAAGGGAGGGGATTCTGCCCTTCTGCTCTTTGAGACTCCAGCTGGAGTACTGCATCCAGATCTGGAGCCTCTAGGACAAGAAGGACATGGATCTGCTGGAGAGGGTTTAGAGAGGGCTGTGAAGATGATCAGAGGGCTGGAACACCTCCTCTGTGGGGACAGGCTAAGAGAGTTGAGGCTGTTTAGCCTGAAGAAGAAAAGGCTCTGGGGGAGACCTTAGAGCAGCCTTCCAGTACCTGCATTTAGATCTTTACTATTAGCTTCTTGGTCAGTATTTGCTGAGTAGATGGGGATGATTGCAGGACTCCTTCTTCTTGCACCAGTAAATGGAGTGTAAGAGGAAGGTTTCCCTTTAGAAAGAGCCAGCAGCAGCCCCTCACCCTGCTGCTGAAGGGAGAGCCGCCAGCAGCAGCAGCAGCCGCCCCTCGCCCTGCTGCTGAAGGGAGAGCCGCCAGCAGCAGCAGCAGCCGCCCCTCGCCCTGCTGCTGAAGGGAGAGCCAGCAGCAGCAGCAGCC
>WBNM01036338.1:37286-52173 GCA_013399055.1 Ramphastos sulfuratus | reverse complement strand
AGCAGCCTTCCAGTATCTAAAGATGGCTACAGGAAGGATGTAGAGAGACTGCTTACAAAGGCCTGTGGTGATAGGACAGGACAAGGGGAAATAGCTTCAAACTAGAGCAGAACAGATTTAGATTGGATGTTAGGAACAAGTTCTTTACTACGAAGGTGGTGGAACACTGGAACAGATAGCCTGGGGAGGTGGCTGGGGCCCCTTCCCTGGAGATATTCAACGTGAGGCTGGACAGGGCTCTGGGCAACCTGATCTAGTTGAGAATGTCCCTGCTGACTGCAGGATGGGTGGACTGGATGACCTTTGGAGATCCCTTTCAGCCCAGACCATTCTATGATTCTAGTTTCTTAAACTGGGAAGATTAATTTCTTCTGTCTGGACTCTCTCCTTGGATATAAAGGAAAAGAGAAGCAAGGGTCCAGCACATTAAGTGGGAAGGACCTAGGAAACGCTACACAATCCTAAATTTATGGAGGATATCCATGGGGAGAGAAAGTTCTTGACATATTTTATGGAGGTCTGAGGATATAAAGTAATTGTGCTGAAGCAGCACTGATGTTCACTCATCCTCTGCTGTCCTAAGAAACCTTTGTAGGCACAGCTCATCTCCCTTAAAGCTGCAGCCGTCTAAGCAATGCCTATCCTTGTCCATTTGTAACAACTTCAAAGTCCTTCAGGATTTCATTCCTTTCAGAGCAGATGCATTCTGAGAAAGCAGTTCTGTGGCTGGAAACTATTCCAGGTCTGTCAGTGCCAGCACAGCAGAGAGCAAAGGCAGGGATTTCATCCAGCAGGTACTTGGCCTCCCATTCCATTGCTTCCCACCTTGGTGGGGCTGAAAAGCAGGCAGTGTGCTTGGGATTGGAGCAGCAGTCCTGAGCCATGGGGATAAAAATGGTGCATTTTGACACTCTGTGTTCCCTGTTAGCTCTGTGTGTGTGCAATGTCCCCACACCTCACTGCTTGGATAGACAGCTCTTCAAAATGTTGTTTGGAAATAAGGCTACCAGATAGCAAAAAACATTGCTGGGTACTGTGTGTGTTGCACTTTGTTTGAGAAGTGTCCAGAGAAGTGTTCAGAGAAGGGCACAGAAATGATCAGAGGACAGGAATCCCTGCCTGAAGAATGGCTAGGAGAGCTGGGTTTGTGCAGCCAGGAGAAGGGAAGGGGAAACCTTATTACCATGGACCAGTACATAAAGGGTGGCTGCCAGGAGGATGCAGACTCCCTTTTTACAGGGATGCCATGGAAAAGACAAAGGCTGATGGGATCAAGTTATTGCTAGGGAGATTCCAGTTGGATTCCAGAAAATGTTTCCCCATGAGAACAGTGAGACATTGGAATTATCTCCCAAGGAAACTGGTGGATTCCCCTATGCTGGACAGTCTTAAGACTCAGCTTGACAGTGTGCTGGACCAGCTCCTTTCCACTACACCATCACGTAGAAAGGTTGGACCAGAGGTTCCTTGGGGTCCCTTCCAACCTGTGATTCCAACTCTGTGATTCTGAGATCTGAAGGACTGGCAGCTAAACAAATGAAAATAGTTAAAAGCAGTATTTTTGTGCATAGAAATAACATTTAAAACCCTACACTTCCTAAGCAGAACCAACAGTAAAGATTTACAGTTTGGCACATCAGAGATTTACAAAGTATTTCAAGCAAGCTCTTGGCCTTTCATGGATGATGAAGGGGCTGGAGCACTGCCCTGTGAGGAGAGGCTGAGGGACCTGGGGCTTTTTGGTCTGGTGAAGAGAGGGCTTAGAGGCAATCTAATGAATGTCTATAAACATCTGAGGACTCAGGGACAAAGTCTTCTCAGTTGTGCCCTGTGATAGGACAAGGAGTAATGGGTATGAACTGCAGCACAGCAAGTTCCACCTCAACATGAGGAAGAACTTCTTGACTGTAAGGCTCACAGAGCACTGGAACAGACTGTCCAGAGAGGTTGTGGAATCTCCTTCTCTGGAGACTTTCAAGCCCTGTCTGTGTTTCTGTGTGACCTGCACTAGATTCTATGGTCCTGCTCCGGCAGGGGGGTTGAACTGTTGGAGCGGGTCCACAGGAGGCCACAAAGATGATCAGAGGGCTGGAGCAGCTCTTCTATGAGGACAGGCTACAAGAGTTGGGGCTCTGCAGCCTGGAGAAGAGAAGGCTTCCAGGAGACCTTATAGTAGCCTTCCAGTATCTGAAGGGGGCCTACAGGAAGGCTGGGGAGGGACTATTGACAAGGTCTTGTAATGACAGGACAAGGGGCAATGGGTTTGAACTGGCAGAGGGGAGATTTAGACTGGATATTAGGAGAAAGTTCTTTCCAGTGAGGGTGGTGAGACACTGGCACAGGTTGCCCAGGGAGGTTGTGGCTGCTCCCTCCCTGGAGGTGTTCAAGGCCAGGTTGGAGGAATCCTTGAGTGACCTGTGCTAGTGGGAGGTGTCCCTGCCTATGGCAGGGGGTTGGAACTGGATGATCCTTGAGGTCCCTTCCAACCTTACCATTCTATGATCTATGGAGGTGCCTTCCAACCCCTAACATCCTGTGATCCTGTGATCTGTTTTAAGCATCTCTTGCCTTACAAAAGCAAACTTGCTGTGTATCACAGCTGCTACCTGAATGAACTGTGATTCACTCCTCTCCCTTTCCTTTTTAGGTGCTAGCAGACAGAATTGGCATTGGCTGCAGTCTGGTTCGCGGCGAGTACGGCAGAGCTTGGAATGAAGTTGAACTGGTTGATGAATCTCCTCAAGGAGTAGCTGGGCTTCTGCTTCCTCCTCAAGAGTACCTTGTAGACCTGATGTTTGTGCCAGGCTCTTTGATGAAACAGGGAAGTGCAGAGGCAGATCTGTACAAATATATTTAACCACCTTGACAAGTTTTGCCAAAAATAACTCTTTTAAACCTGTTTGCAGTGCTAATATCCATGAAACTTTAAAGATTTTTGAGTCCAGCTATCAAAAAAGTGCCTATCTGGTATGTCATCCTAAACATTTAATTAGACATATTTCTAGGGATCTGACTTCAATGCTTAGAAATTTTGGGTTTGGCACTGTTTTAAGACTAAACTATAAAACAACAGTTAAAATTCATAGATCAAAACTGTTTGATACATCTTAACACTATAATGCTTATCAAATTGGATTCAATTTTCCCCCAAAATCCACTACATTTTTCTTCTTCCATTCCTTCAAACCCCCATTCACATTGATAGGAATCAGTACAGCTAGAGGAAAAGCAGAGTCTGGGCAGGATTTTTAAGGAGCATGTTTTTGTGCTTTCCCTGATGAGAGAATGCATTAAAAATAATTATTTTGGGGCTCATCCAAGAGAGAAGGGGGAAAAAAAGGTTCAGAACTGCCCTTAGGTGAATTCTAAATTTAAAAGTACATCTGAGATGAGCAAGTAGGAATAAAACCTGTTCTGGTGAGCTCAGGAATCATAGAATTCTTTCAGCTGGAAAAGCCTTCTAAGATCATTGAGTCAACCACCAACCCAACACCATCATGGCCATTAAACCATTTCCTAAAGTGCCATGTCTGCACCTTTCTTGAACACCTCCAGGGATGGTGACTCTACCACCTGCCTGGACAGCTTGTTCCAATCCCTGACCACTCTTGCAGCAAAGAAATTCTTTCTAATCTCCACCGTGAACTGCAATTTGAGCTTGCAGGGAAGCCAGGCTATTGAAAGGAGAGCGATTTCCCCCCGTCAGAGTGTGAAGCATGACATGCTCTGCTCTTCAATCATCTCTATTTTACTTTTTTATGATGTAGTGGTGAATTAGCTGTTTCTGCATCTGTAATTAGAGGGGAGAACAGATGGCCAGGGCTTAGTTCAGGGTGATAAATCCGTTAAGATAACCTACAGAAAGCTGCTGCTGTGGTGGCTGCTGCCAAATAACTGTTCATGCTGTGCTTTGTTTGGCCTTTGGGTACTGGGTGGAAGAAGAACCACACAATTCTTCACTGCCTTGAGGTACAAGGGGTAAAAATAATCACACACCAGTTTGGGCAACGTGTTACTGCTGCCTGTGTGGCTCAAGAAACTTGGGTGGTATGAGTCAGGGCATGCATGGGGCAGCCTAGGGCAGCAGCCTGGGGTTGTTGCTTCCCAAGAGCTGGCCCTGCAGATAAGCTCACTCCATCCTAGAGTGTGTCTCAAAGTGAATGAAATTTAACTGAACAAGTGGGCTGATGGCAAATTAGAGTTTTCTGCCAATCAGGGACTGCAAAGTATCCATTTCACCTCATTTTGCAAGCAATTTGTCATATAGAATCCCAGAAAAATTTATGCTGGGCAGGACCTACAGAGGGCATTTGGTCTAATCCAGCTTAAAGCATTTGTCACAGGGGACCAAATCTGTAGGTCCCTTCTAACTGGAACCATTCTCTTTTCTTCTCCTAACTGAAACCATTCTCTTTTCTTCTCCTTCTCCTTCTCCTTCTCCTTCTCCTTCTCCTTCTCCTTCTCCTTCTCCTTCTCCTTCTCCTTCTCCTTCTCCTTCTCCTTCTCCTTCTCCTTCTCCTTCTCCTTCTCCTTCTCCTCCTTCTCCTTCTCCTTCTCCCTTTTCAGTCTCTGTGTCTTGGGAAGTCAGCAATACCCTTTCCCAAGATGATTTGGTTCTTCTGCTACTGATTTTTGCTGATCCTCATTGGAATTCAGCACTGGAGCATCACCACAGATCTTTGAATAGCATTTGTATGTGCAAACAGTACCTGCAAAAAGCAGGAGTCCAGAGTTTCCTCACATCTGAGCAGCTAGAAGGTAGTTGTGGAGTCACATCAAGTCTGTTAGACAAGAGGGAAGACTGTTGCAGAAGGATGTGGAGTTCCTGCGATCATCTCCTCCAAAAGCAGTGAGGATTCCTGTGGGGAGAGTGGAGCCTGCCACAGACACACCCTACCCACCAAAGCGCCCGTGCTAGTCCTCTTCATTCTCCAGGTACCTGGGCACACTGCATATGACAGGTCCAAGACAAATTCTTGTCTGCTGAGCTCCCATCTGTTCCAGTGGGAACATCCCATAGGAGAGCACCTGCATTAGGTATGCCAAGATGAGCAGAAGAGGACTGGTGCATACAAATGCATCTGAAACAAACCCATTCCGACCTGAGCGTTTGCTTCTGTCGGCAGGAACGTCAAGGGGCTTGATTAACAAAAGCTGCTTAAGCAGAGGCTGGAATTTGAAGAGGCTTCATTTGACTCCTGCATCTCACTGCTCCGTGGCTGACTGCTCAGTATCTGCCAGCGTAGGCACTATGTGATGCTCTGCTTGTCCCCAAAGCTGTCAGTCAAGACAGAGCCCGGGCTGGGAAGTGCTTAGAGCCCGAATAAATATTAGCAGGATAGTCTGGAGCGTGACGGCTTCCCTCCGCCTCTCGCCCTCACCCGCCTACCCACGCTGCTGCTGGGCACACAGGAAGGTGGCAGGAAGGGCTGAGAGCTTCTCCCCCAGCTACACACGTCTGGTGGGACCTTGTGCTGCCGAGGAGTGACCCTTCCCCGGCTGCTGCCTGTGCACAGGCAGGGTTTGGGAGCCACTTTTCACAATAACCCTGCTGGATTAGCACTCAGGAGGAATTCACTGGGAAATCTGCACAATGCAGCTAGGGGAGACTTCTGACTGCTTCCCCTTGTGCATAAGGGAGAGGGGAAATAAAGGAGAAAAATTAAGTAACAGCCTAATTGGCTTTCAGACCAGTCTATGGGGAGAGATGCTGGCCAGCTCTCTGCCTAACTACGAAGGCTGCTGTGTGCTGTAACCATGGGAGTCAATATTACAGGCATGACAGGACAATGATTTGGGTTTTCAGCACTGAAGAGATGAAAAATGAAGCATCTCCATCTTGGGCAGGGGGAGAGGGGGAGGGCTGGTTTCTGCTTCAGGAAGACCTGTCATAGAATCAGAATTGTTTATGTTGGAGAAGACCTCTAAGATCACTGAGGTCAACCATCAGTGTAACACCCCATGGTCATGTCCTGAAGTGCCATGTCCACACGTTTCTTGAACACCTCCAGGGATGGTGACTCCACCACCTCCCTGGGCAGCCTGTGCCAATGCTTGACCATTGTTTCAGTGAAGAAAATTTTCCTGATATCCAATCTAAACCTCCCATGGTGCGATGAGAAGCCATTTCCTGTCATGCTGGTTCAGAGGACTGCAGGTCAGGCTTCTGTTGGAGGGAAAACCAGAGGCTGTGATCTGCTGGTGCACCAGCTCAAGTGTGTCACACGGCTGCTGGGATGAACAGGATCTGCCTCTTCCACCACCACACTCACTTTACTCCAGGAGCTTACTGCAATGAACTGCGCAGCAGAGAGAATGCCAAGGGTAGGGCAGATGCCATCAGCTCCTTCTGCCCCTGCTGCTGCCCTGAGTGCACAGCCCAAGCACAGCCTGAAGAAAGCAACACAGCAGAGAACCTTTGCTGGTTGGGTTCCCACTGCCAGATGCTGGCAGCGCCAGTGATGTCCCACAGGGATCAGTACTGGGTGCAGTTCTATTCAACATCTTTACTGATGACTTGGATGAGGGGTTGGAGTCCACCGTTAGTAAACTCTCAGATGACACCAAGTTAGGGGCAGTGTGGATCTGCTGAAAGGTAGGAAGACAGAGAGGCCTGGCCAGGCTGAGGCCAGCAGGATGAGGTCTAACAAGGCCAAGTGCAAGGTCCTGCACTTTGGCCACAACTACCCCATGCAGCTGCAGACTGGGGGACGAGTGGCTGGAGAGCAGCCTGGCAGAGAGGGAGCTGGCAGTGCTGGGTGACAGCAGCTGGGCATGAGCCAGTGGTGTTCCCAGCTGGCACGGAAGGCAAATGGCATCCTGGCTTGTGTCAGGCATAGTGTGGCCAGCAGCATCAGGGCTGTCATTCTGCCCTGCACTGGCACTGGGCAGGCCTCACCTCGAGCTCTGTGTGCAGCTCTGGGCCCTCACTGCAAGAGAGATATTGAGGGGCTGGAGTAGGGCCTGAAGAGAGCAATGAGTCTGGGGAGGGGGCTGGAGGAGAGAGGCTGCTGGGGAGAGGCTGAGGGAGCTGGGGGTGTGCAGCCTGGAGGAGACTTGACTCAAGGGGGACCTTAGCACTCTCTACAGCTACCTGAAGAGATGTTGTAGTCAGGTGGGGGTCAGGTTCTGCTCCCAGGCAGCTCATGCCAAGAGGCAAGGGCATGGCCTGAACCTGCACCCAGAGAGGTTTAGGTTGGATATTAGGAAGAACTTCCTGGTGGAAAGGGGAATTAGACACTGGGATGGATTGCCCAGGGAGGTGGTGGAGTCACCACCCCTGGAGGTGTTTAAGGCAAGATTGGATGTGGCACTCAGTGCCATGGTCTGGTTGATGTGGTGGTATTAGGTCACAGGCTAGACTTGATGATCTCAGAGGCCTATTCCAGCCTCAACAATTCTGTGATTCAGTGAAACTGCTGCAGTTGGGACCAGTACCAGTAATTGGGAAGATATTGGTGCTTGATTTGTCATTGAATCCTGTCTTTTAAAGAAATACCAATTAAATCTATATAAATTACATTAAAAACATTCAAGTTTCAGAGTTAATCACTTTCTCTCTGCTTCATTTCCCAGACACTTCAGGGAGCACTCCATTGATTAATCACCTGTAGGAGAACAGCAGCAAACACTGACTCAGAACAAGGCCAGGAGCGGAAGGGAGAAGCCTCTCTTCCATGTCTGAGCCAGAGGCAGCATCAGTGAGCCCTGGCATGGACATCATTACCTGCCACCATTTGCCAGAATGGCTGAAAATGGGAAAACGTTGTACAGCTGCTTATAGTACAAACTCTGCCCTCTGCCAGCATGGAGAGCCCCAGTGAAGCTCTCTCCTCCCTGCCCAGCAGCTCTGCTCCCCTACCATCCCAAATGGTGGTCCTGAGGAATCACAGGCATCGCTCCTCAGGATTTTTATTGAGGTACTTGGGCTTCACTCCACTGAATGTTATTATGTAGGACGAAGCCAGTGAATGTGGTCATCTACCACCAGCCTTACTGCCATGCATCTTTTGGTGCATGGATGTGAGCAGAGGGTTTGGTTACAGCCACAGTACCAACCACAGCTGTGCTGGATGTTCTTGGCTGCCACTGATCTCACTGTCTTAGACACGAGGATGATTCAATAAGGGTGTGTGTGCACAGGACTGATCACAGAATCACAGCAACATGCAGGTTGGCAAAGCCCCTCAGGATCTCCAAGTCCAACCTAGAACCCTACTCTACAAGATTCACCTTAAACCATAGCCCTAACCACCACATCCAAACGACCCTTAAACACATCCAGGGTTGCTGACTCCACTACCTCCCTGGGCAGTTCATTCCAGTCCCTGACCACTTTCTCAGTGAAAAAGTTTTTCCTAATGTCCAGTCTAAACCTACCCAGCCTCAGCTTGAGGCCATTCCCCCTTGTTCTGTCTCCAATTACCTGTGAGAAGAGACCAGCAGCAGCCTCTCCACAATGTCCAATCAGGTAGCTGTAGACAGCGATGAGAAGAGCCCAGCAGCAGCCTCTCCCCTCAGCCTCCTCTGTTTCACACTAACCATCCCCAGCTCCTTCAGTTGCTCCTCGTAAGATTTATTCTCTAGGCCCTTCACCAGCTTCCTTTCCCTTCTCTGGACCCACTCCAGCACCTGCACTGCTCTCTTGTATTGCAGTGCCCTGATTACACAAGACTTTTCACTTAAACATCAGGAATAAGTTTTTCAGTTTGAGGGTATTTCAGCACTGGAGCAGGCTGCCCAGAGAAGTTGTGGAGTCTTCTTCTCTGGACACTTTCAAAACACACCTGGAGGAACACCTGTGCAACCTGCTCTAGGTGAACCTCCTTTAGCAGGGGGGATTGGACTAGATAATCTCTGGAGGACACTCCTAGCCCCCACCATGCTGTGATTCTGTGATTATTTTTTTTTTACTTTTGTTTAGAAGAATTGAACTAAAAAAAAGGAAAAAAGAAAAGTCAATTTTGTATTAAACACCATCATTAGATTTGGTTTAGGATGNGCGACGCAAGCCCCCCCCCCCCCCCCCCCCCCCCCCCCAAAAGGACCTTTTGCCTCCTAACAAACCAGCCGCAAGGAAACGCAAACGGTTGTACTTGGAGCTGCAAGCAGATCGTTGCGTTTTTAAGCCTCTCGGATAAGAGGAGATCGAAACCTTCAGCCGCAGATGCTGTGTCAGGGTTTGAGTGGGTGGTTTCTTCGCTGCTTTCGGGAGGAGGAGTTGTTTAGGTACGGATTAGGCACACAATCCAGCGGGGAGGGATCGGGGGAGACGCCGGATGCGTCCGGGCGGACGCGTCCGGCGTCTCCCCCGGTCCCTCCCGGCTGCTATGGCGTCTCGGCTGCTCCAGAGGATGCTCAGGAGCCATCTCCTCCTCCTCCGCTCCCTGTCACGGAGCTCCAATGTCTACAGCAGCACAGGTACCCTCCACCCAAAGCATGGGGAGCAGGGTGGGTGGGGGAAATAGCAGGAGCTGCCTTGCGAGGGAAGGGCGTCCTCATTCCCGGTGTCCTCTAGCTGGTTGCAAAGGACTAAGTCAGAGCGTCGTAGGTATTTGTCTTGAGCTGGCAGGCTAAAATGTAGGTTTTCTGGTGAAATTGTCATTTGCAAATTCCTTCCCTCCCCCACGTCAGCTCTGACTTGCAATAGAGGACTCCAGGCAAGTGTTGATCACTCAGGACCTGATTTCTTTCCAAGGACTCCGTGCTAATAGGAGATAAGAATAGAATCAGAGTCATAGATTCATAGACTCACAGACTCATGGAATCATAGAATGGTTTGGCTTGGAAGGGACCTCAAAGATCATCTAATTCCAGCCTCAACCTGCCATGGGCAGGGACACCTCCTACTAGTGCAGATCGCTCAAGATCCGTCCAACCTGGCTTTAAATAGTTCCATGTTCAGAGCCTCCACTTCTCTGGGCAACCTATGGCAGTGTCTTACCATCCTCTTGGTAAAGAATTTTTTCTTAATGTCTCATCTAAATCCAGTTTCTTCCAATTTGAAACCATTAACCCTCAGCCTTGTCACTCCATGTCTTTCATTAAAAGTCCCTCTCCGGCTCTCCTATAATCCCTTCAGGTACTGGAAGACTGCTCTAAGGTCTCCCCAGGTCTCTTCTTCAGGCTGAACAACCCTAACTGTCTCATCCTGTCTTCATAAGAGAGGTGCTCCAGCTTTCTGATCACTTTCATGGCCTCTTTGGACCCACTCCAACAATTCCATGAGTAGTAGTTGTAGAAGCAGGAGCAGGAGTAGAAGGAGTTGCCCACCTCACATTTTTGGATTGGGAAGGAATAAAACTAATTTTTTTACTCATTTTTTTTAGCCAATATATTAATTATTTACCCATTCCATGTTCCCATAAATGTTCTGCATGTTTATAGGAGGTGTTTCTGGATGTTTGCACCATGGTGGATGACTTCTGTTCTCCTCTTGAGCGTCTCTCGCTTAATTTTTCTTGGCCTGTAGGTACTGGTTCCTTCCAGTGCCCCCTCTTAGCACCGCTCTTCACTGAGGCCTCTGGGAGTTGCTAGTCTTTAACAGCCCACAGATCAGCATTAGCTCTGGCTTCTGATGGTTTCCAAGAGGCAAACTGCCAAACCTTGCAGTGATACCTAAGGATGAGGAAGGAGCACCAGCAGTTGTCCCAAGCCAGAACTGAGGGCTGCGCCGGGAGAGGGACTGGTACCTTGGGTTGTAGGTGTCTATTTCCATCCAGAGCCTTCCCAAGTGGTGTGCTGGAGCTTCTCTCCCTGTGCAGCACACAGTGGAGATCAGATGCAAAGTCCTACACTCACCTCTGCTCTTATATCCCTGAACTGTCCTCCTGTGCTCTGTCAGTACCCACAGAAACTAGAAGTGAGGTGATGATGGAAAGCTTCAACAAAACCTAAGTTAAAATAACACAGATAATCTCTTGGCATGTCCTTGGAGGCAGAGGCTGTCTGACTGAACAACCTGATGTAACTGCTGCTACAGACTGGAAAAAAAAACTGACTGGAGAGCAATTCTACATTACAAGAGAAAAAGGAACCGAACCGGTAAGCAAAAGTGCTAACGCTGCCCAGGGCTGAGCCACCTCTGTCTGCTGGGCAAGAAAAAAATGCTTTGGGGAGCTGTCACCACCTAGATGCTTTGCAGGTTTTCCCTTGCCCTCACAGAATGGTAGTGGTTGGAAAGGATCTTCGGAGATCGCTTTGTCCAATGTCCCTGCTAAAGCAGGCTCACCCAGAGCAGGTTGCACAGGAGAGCTACAGCAGTCTCCAGAGAAGGAGACTCCACAACCTCCCTGGGCAGCCTGGGCCTCTGAGCACCCTCACAGCAAAGAAGTTTCTCTTCAAGTTCCAGTGAAGCCTCCTGTGTTCTAGTTTGTGCCCACTGTCTCCTGTCCTATTGCTAAGCACCACTGAGAAGAGCCCAGACCCATCCTCATGTCCTCCACCCTTTAGATATTGAGCAGCATTGAGAAGATCCCCTCAGTCTGCTTTTCTCCAGGCTCAACAGCCCCAGGTTTCTCAGATTCTCTTCTTAAGAAATGCTTCACTCCCTTCAGCATCTTTGTGGCCCTCTCTAGGACTCTTTCCGGTAGTTCCTTCTCTCTCTGGAACTGTGGAGCTCAGAAGTGGGCATGATACTCCATATGTGGCTTCACCATGACAGAATAAAGGGGAAGGAGAACCTCCCTTGACCTGCTGGCAACACTCTTAATGCACCCCAAGAGACCCTTGGCCTTCTTGGCCGCAGGGTAACACTACTGGGTCATGGTGAACTTGTTCACCAGGACTTCCAGGTCCTTCTCCTCAGAGCTGCTTTCCATCAGGTAAACCCCTAATCTCTAAAATAAGCATCCCAATTCCTAGCCATACAGAGAGGAGGAGAGTCCCTTTGCAGAGCCACTTTGAAGCTGTGGCACCCCACAACAGAGCCCTGCCACATCTCATGAGCTGTTTAGAGGTCACAGCTCCAGCCCTGGTACCTGGATGATTTATGGTCTGGAAGCTTCTGGAGGCAAGGGGTAGTCTTCTCTATTAATGCAAAGGCATCCTCCCCTTCATTTCTTTAGGCTGCTCATGTTTGTTCTTCAAAGCCCCCCTGCAAAGCCTCCTTTTTATGGTTTTTCTCCTGTTTTGAATCTGATTCCTACATGCTTCTTCCAGATGCTGAGCTTTTAAAGACCTGCATTATTAACTTCTCTTTTTTTGCCTTTTTCTCTTCCTTTGTTTTTCTCATTTTATTTTTTTTCAAAGCCATTCAGTGGGATCTATCTGAATAACACAGAGCCAGGAATATACTGCTGCGTGTGCTGCAATGCCCCACTCTTCAGGTAACATCCTCCAGATTTCACAGCATCCTTACAATATCCTAGCTGTGGCAGGAGGAGCAGTGGCTTTTCACGAGGGGAATGGGATGTGTAGGTCAGAGGAGCAACCCTTTGGTGCTGGAATGCTATGTGTAAGACTCCCAGGCCTCCCATGGTGATAGAGGTCCATGGTATGGCCTTTTCTTGAGCGTATGAGGCACTCCAGTGGCCATCAGAGAGCAGCTGCTGCATTAAGGTTTGCCTTTTCCTCCTGCCACACACACTTTGATAGTAATTCCCTGTTTCAGAGGTCTCTTAAGCCACAAGCTGCCACAAAATGCCTGCATGGATGTGTTGAGTACCACTGGTTGCCCATTCTTGTGCTCTTCCATAATCATCTCCCACTCATGCCACTGTGCTACACAGACCTTTGGCCCACCTTAGTCTGGCTGTTCTTATGTTCTTACTGCTGGGACCCTCATCCTGGAGCTGAGACCTCCTCTCCAACCACACTCCTTTCTTGCTCCCTAAATTAAATTCCATATTTCTGCCTTTTTGGTTACATCTAACTTTTTAAACCCTAACCCATTAACCTCTGTGCTCTTTCCAATACTCTATATTGTGCGACTTCATTAAAGCCTGAGCCAAAGGAAATAGAGGGCCTCAGAGTGGGATGGGAAGGGGGGGTGGGGGGGTGGGTCTGCTCTCTGTAACAGAACTAGAAAAGACAGTTCCTCATATTTTTGACCTAGAAAGTAGCCTTTGTGCATTCCCAGCTGAGAGTTCAATGGAATGTCTCTAATATGCCCATTTTTATGCAGCCTTTAAAGGATGCATCACGGATTGGAAGTTCAAATGAGGAATGAGAGATCAGGATAGTAAGAAAGGTGGGGAAATGTAATTATTATATTAAAAATAAACCTAAACTAAGCAGGTAAGTGGCAAAATTGGAGGCTGATAAGTGTGAACAGTTAGTTTTCCTCTGACCCAGTCCAGGATACCATTGTCATGCAGGACAACATTTGCTTCAGTGGATTTTTTTTTTTGCTTTACATATTTGATAACACAGACTTTTGAATGAATTTATTTCAGCATCTCAGGCTATTCCCAGGACAAATACAAAACCTAAAAAAATACTTGTGAAAAATTCAGATCAGTTAGAGGTATTTGAAATTATTAAGCTGTGAGAGAGTTCCTTCAGATGTGCCTTCAGTTTAGGCATCCTTTATAGAATCATAGAATGCTAAGGTTGGAAGGGACCTCAAGGATCATCTAGTTCCAACCTCCTGCCATATGTTAGACAACAGATATTGACAGGCCAGCATGAAGAGAGATGATCACTGGAGTGAATTCTAAACTCAAATAACAAGACAACAGCATAACCAAACAGCCAGGTTGCTTTTTTTGCAGTCCCCAGCTCTCAGGCAATATAGCTACTTTTGTTTCAAGCATAAAATAATGCTGAGCTGATATGAGGAAATAAACAGAAAAATCATAAACCTCACAGAAAAAAAAAAGAGAAAAAGCAAAAAAAGAAAGAGAAAAAGAAAAAGAAAGAGAAAGAAAGAGAGAAAAAGAAACAAAGCCAAACCAACAAAAAACCTTTTAAGAGAATTAAAAAGTGTTCAATGTGCAAAATGGTCTGAAAATATATTTGCTGTGAATGCTTTATGTTGTGGAGGACCCTCAAAAAGGGTATTTGGTAAGAGATTCATTCACCATGTTTATTTCCTAGTGCATTCAAAATTACTTTTTCAAATGCATCAGGCCCTTAGCTGCAGCTAAACATGAAACATTTCCTCCTTCCTTTCATATAGGGGTGTGTGTGTACACGTTTACAGCAGCATTTATTACCTTCTGCTACCAAATAATCATTTATAAAGAGCTGGAAATAGATGGAGCAAACACACACAAACACCCCCCTAACTTTTATAGATAGCAAACTGTGGTGCTTTAATGAAATCTCAAACTTTTAGCAAATCTTAAACCTACAGCTGAGATTCATACAGAAAAAAAAATGGAAAAAAAAGAAAAAGGACTTTTTAGAATTATCTGGATTCCATCCAGGATGACTGAAATAGGGATCAAAGTAAATGACATGTGCTGGAGGAATGGTGTGTCGAAGGCTAATCTAATGCATATGTTTAGGGAAAGTCCACTTATCCATAAATTAAGTGGTGAAATACTTCAAAGGACAAATATGATCTTCAACAGCAATATTTGGGGGTACTAAAATGTTTCTATTAGGGAATCTTAAGTGCTATTACTGTTAGTAAAACCACAAAGAGGCCATTTCTGTTGAGAGTTAATTTAACTGCTTGCAAAGTTGATCCTTCAGCAGTGGAAAACATCTACAATAAACAGAAGTATCATGAGTGAGTGGGATGGAAGGGATGGAGCCAGTCAGGGTCAGATGCAGAACCCACACAGCAGATCTCCCTTGACTCTACAAGGTTTCAGAGAGGACCTTCCTGCCTCTGCCTGTGAATAAGCAGAAGGATCCTCGTGTTAAAAAAAGAAAATAAATGAAGAGTTCTGATTGAAGTCTTTAGACAAAAAAAAAAAAAAAAAAAAAACAAACAGCA